>JANJXV010000056.1:985000-992500 GCA_024803745.1 Megascapheus bottae | reverse complement strand
ACGTAACCCTAACCCTACCCCTAACCCTAAACCTAACCCTAACCCTAAACCTAACCCTTATCATTATCCTAAAACTAACCCTAACCCTAACCCTAAACCTAAACTTAACCTAAACCTAACACTTACCATTACCCTAACCCTAACACTAACCCTAAACCTAACACTAACAATAACCCTAACCCTTACCCTTACCCTAACCCTAAGATTAAACCTAACCTTAACACTTACCCTAACCCTAACCCTCACCCTAACCCTAACCCTAACCCTAACCCTAACACTTGCCCTTACCTTAACCCTAACCCTAACCCTTACCCTAACCCTAACCCTCAACCTAACCCTTACCCCTACCCTAACCCTAAGCCTAACCCTAACCATATCCCTAACCCTAACTATAATCCTTACGCTTACCCTAACCCTAACCCTAACCCTAAACCCTAACCCTAACCCTAACCCTTACCCTTACCCTTACCCTAACCCTAACCCAAACTTAAGCCTAACCCTAACCCTAACCCTAACCCTTTAACTTAGCCTAACCCTAACCCTTATTCTTACACTAACACTAACCCTAATCCTAACCCTAACACTTACCCTTACCCTAACCCTAACTCTAACCCTAACACTTACCCTTACCCTAACCCTAACCCTAACCCTAACCCTTACCCTAACCCTAACCCTAAACCTAACTCCTAACCCTATCCCTAATCCTAAACCTTACCCTTACCCTAACACTAACCCTAAACCTAACACTAACCCTAACACCACCCCTTACCCTAACCCTACACTTAACCCTTACCCTAACCCTAACCCTTACCCTAACCCTAACCCTATCCTCTACCCCTAACCCTAACCAGAACCCTCACCCTTACCCTTACCGTAACCCCAACCCTAACCCTAACCCCTAACCCTAACCTTAACACTAACCCTTACCCTTACCCTTACCCTTTCCCTTACCCTAACCCTAACTCTAACCCAACCCTAACCGTAACCCTTACCCTAAACCTAACCCTAACCCTAACCCTAAACGTAACCCTAACCCTAACCCTAAGCCTAACCCTTACCCTTACCGTAACGCTAACACTTTCCCTAACCCCAACCCTAACACTAAACATAACCCTACACCTAAACCTAACCCTAACCCTATACCTAACCCTAATAATTCCCCTTACCTTAAACCTAAACCTAAACGTAACCCTAATGCTAAGCCTAACCTTAACCCCTAACCCTAAACCTAACCCTAATCCTAACCCTACACCTTACCCTTATCCTAACCCTAACCCTAAACCTAACCCTAACACTTACGCTTACCCGTGCCCTAACACTTAACCTAACACTAACCCATACCCTAACCCTAACAATAACCTTAACCCTAACCCTAACCGTAACCCTTACCATTACCCTGACCCTTAACCTAACCCTAAAACTAACCATCACCCTTACCCTTACTCTAACCATAAATCTAAACCGAACCCTTACCCTAACCCTAACCCTAACCCTAACCCTTACCCTAACCCTAACCCTAACCCTATGTCTTACCCTTACCTTAACCCTAAAACTAAACCTAACCCTAACCCGCAGACTAACCCTTCCCCCTACCCAATCCTGACGCCTAACTCTAACTCTAACCCTAATCCTTACCCTAACCCTAACCCTGACCCTAATCCTTACCCTAACCCTAACCTTAACCCTTACCCTAACCCTAAACCTTACCCTAACCCTAAACCTAACCCTAACCTTAACCCTTACCCTTACATTAACCATAATCCTAACCCTAACCCTAACCCCTAACCATAACCCTAACCCTAACCCTTACTCTTACCCTAACCCTAACCCTAAACCTAACCCTAACCCTAACCCCTAACCCTAACCCTATCCCTAACCCTTACCCTTACCCTAACCCTAACCCTAACCTTAATGCCTACCCTAAACCTAACCCTAAAAATTACCATAACCCTACCCCTAACCCTAATCCTTACCCTAACCCTAACCCTAACCCTAACCCTAAACTTTACCCTTACCCTAACCCAAACCCTAACCTCAATCCTTACCCTAACCCTAACCCTATCCCTAAGCCTAATCCTTACCCTTACCCCAACACTAACCCTAACCCTTACACTAACCCTAAACTTAACCCTAACCCAAACCCTAACCCTAACCCAGACCCTTACCCTAACACTAACCTAACCTTAAACCTAACCCTAACCCTAACCCTAACCCTAAGCCTCACCCTTACCCTTACCCTAACCCTAACCCTTATCCTTACCCTAACCCTAACCCTAACCCTAAGCCTCACCCTTATCTGAAAACTTAACCTTTCCCTAACCTTAACCCTAACCCTAAACCTACCCCTAACCCTAATCCTAACCTCTACCCCTAACCATAAACCTAACCCTCACCCTTACCCATACCGTAACCCTAACCCTAACCCTAACCCCTAACCCTAACCCTAACACTAACCCTTACCTTACCCTTTCCCTTACCCTAACCCTAACTCTAACCCAACCCTAACTGTAACCCTTACCCTAACCCTAACCCTAAACGTAACCCTAACCCTAACCCTAAGGCTAACCCTTACCCTTACCGTAATCCTAACTCTTTTCCTAACCCTAACCCTAATACTAAACATAACCCTAACCCTAAACCTAACCCTAACCCTAACCCTAAACCTAATAATTCCCCTTACCCTAAACCTAACCCTAACACTTACCCTAACCCCAACAATAAGCTTAACCCTAACGCTAAACGTAACCCTTACCCTTACCCTGACCCTTAACCTAACCCTAAAACTAACCATCACCCTTACCCTTACTCTAACCCTAACCCTAACCCTTACCCTAACCCTAACCCTAACCCTAACCCTAACCTCTACCCCTAACCCTAACCCCTAACCCTAACCCTACCCCTAATCCTAACACTTACCCTTACACTAACCCTAACCTTACCCCTAACCCTAACACTTACCCTCTCCCTAAACTGAACCTTAACCCTAACCCTAATCCTAACACTTAACTTTACCCTAACACTAAACCTAACCCTAACTCTAACACTCACGCTTACCCTAACCCTAACCCTAATCCTAAAACTTACCCTAACCCTAACCATAACCCTATCTCTTGCCCTTACCCTAAACCTAACCCTAACCCTAACCATGAACCTAACCTTTACCCCTACCCTAACCCTAAGCCTAACACTAACCCTAACCCTAATCTTTACCCTTACCCTAACCCTAACCCTAATACTTATCTTAAACCTAACCCTAAACCTAACCCTTACCCTAACCCTAACCCTTACCCTAACCCTAAACCTAACCCTAACCTTAACCCTAACCCTAACCCTTACCCTAACCCTAACCCTAACCCTAACCCCTAACCCTAACCCTAACCCTTACCCTTACACTAACCCTAACCCTAACCCTTACGCTTAACCTAACCCGAAACCTAACCCTAACCCTAACCCTAACTGTAACCCTAACACTTACCATTACCCTAACCTTAACTCTTACCCTAACCCTAACATTAACCCCTAACCCTAACCCTCAACCTAACCCTTACACTTACAGTAACCCTAACTCTAAACCTTACACTAACCCCAACCCTAACCCTTACCCTAACCTAACACTAACCCTAACCTTAACCCTTACCCTAACACTAACCCTTACCCTAACCCTACCCCTAACCCAAAACTAACCCTAAACATCACCCTTACCCTTACCCTAACTCTAACCCTAATCCTAACCCTAACCCTAACCCCTAACCCTAACCCTAACCCAAACCCTAACCGTTACCTTTATCCTAACCCTTACGCTTACCCTAACCCTAACCCTAACCCTTACCCTTATCCTAAACCTAACCCTAACCCTAAGCCTAACCATAAACCTAACCCTAAACCTAAACATAACACTAACACTTACCCTTACCCTAATCCTCACCCTAACCCTAACCCTAACACTTACCCTTACCCTAAGCCTAAACCTAACCCTAACCCTTACCCTAAACCTAACGCTAACCCTAACCCAAATCCTTAAACCTAACCCTAACCGTAACCCTTACCCTTACCCTAACCCTAACCCTAACCCTAAACTTAACCCTAACTCAAACTCAAACCATAACCATAACCCTTACTCTAACCTTAACCCTAACCCTAACCGCTAACCCTAACCCTAACCATAACCATAACCCTTACCCTTACCCTAACTCTAAACCTAACCCTAACACCTAACCCTAAACCTAACCCTAAACCTAACCGTACACTTACCCTAATCGTAACCCTAACCCTAACCCTAACACTAGCCTTACCCTAACCCTAACCCTAACCCTAACCCAAACCCTAACAGTAACCAATACCCTTAACCTAACCCTAACCCTCAACCTAACTTTAAACCTAACCCTGTTCCTAATCCTAACCCTAACCGTTAACCTAACCCTAACCATAACCTTAAGTCCAACTCTAACCCCAACCCTAACCCTAACCCTAATCCTGTCCCTTACCCTAACCCTAACCCTAACTCTAACCCTAACCCTCACCCTAAACCCAAGCCTAATCCTAACCCTAACCCTTACCCTTACCCTAACCCTAACCCTAACCCTAACCCTAAATTTAACCGTAACACTTACCCTTACCCTAACCCTAAACCTAACCCTAACCCTTACCCTAATCCTAACCCTAACCCTAACCTTAACCCCTAACACTAACCCTAAACCTAACCCTAACCCTAACCCTTACCCTTACCCTAACCCTAAACCAAACCCTAACCCTTACTGTAACCCTAACCCTTACCCTAACCCTAACCTCTAACCCTAACCCTAACCCTAACCCTTACCTTTACCGTAACCCTAACCCTAACCCTAACCCTAACACTAACCCTAACCCTTACCCTTTCCCTTACCGTAACCCTAACCCTGATCCTAACCCTAACCCTAACCCTTACCCTAACCCTAACCTAACCCTAACCCTAAACCTAACCCTAACCCTAAACCTAAGCCTAACCCTTACCCTTACTGTAACCCTAACACTTTCCCTAACCCTAACCCTAACACTAAACATAACCCTAAGCCTAAACCTAACCCTACCCTAACCCTAACCCTAATAATTCCCATTACCCTAAACCTAACTCTAAACCTAACACTAACGCTAACCCTAACCCTAAACCCTAACACTAAACCTAACCCTAACTCTAACCCTAAACCTTACCCTTATCCTAACCTTAATTCTAACCCTAACGCTAACCCTAACACTAACACTTACCCTTACCCTAACCCTTACCATAACCCTAACCCTAACCCTTATCCTGACCCTAACAATAACCTTAACCCTAACCCTAACCCTAACCCTCACCCTTATCCTAACCCTAACCCTAACCCTACCCCTAAATATCAGCCTTAACCTTACCCTAACCCTAACCATAAACCTAACCCTTACCCTAACCTTAACCCCTAACCCTAACCCTAACACTAACCTGAACCGTTACCCTTATCCTAACCCTTACCCTTACCCTAATCCTAACCCTAAACCTAACCCTAACCCTAAACCTAACCCCTAACCCTAAACCTAACCCTAACCCTTACTCTTATCTTAACCCTAACACTAACGCTAAACCTAACACTTTCCCTAATCCTAACCCTAGCACTAACCCTAACCCTTAGCCTAACCCTAACCCTAACCGTAACCCCTAACCCTAACCCTAACACTTACCCTTAACCTAACACTAACCCTAAACCTAACACTAACCCTAACCCTAACCCTTACCCTAACCCTAACATTAACCCTAACCTTAATCCTTACCCTAACCCTAACCCTAACCCTAACCCTAAACTTTACCCTTACCCTAACCCAAACCCTAATCTTAATGCTAACCCTAACCCTAACCCTAACCCTAAGCCTAATCCTTACCCTTAACCCAACACTAACCCTAACCCTTACACTAACCCTAACCTTAACCCTAATCCAAACCCTAACCCTAACCCTGACCCTTACCCTAACACTAACCTAACCTTAAACCTAACCCTAACCCTAAGCCTCACCCTTACCCTTACCCTAACCCTAACCCTAATCCTTATCCTTACCCTAACCCTAACCCTAACCCTAACCGTTACCCGAACACTTAACCTTTCCCTAACCCTAAATCTAACCCTAAACCTAACCCTAACCCTAATCCTAACCCTAACCCTCACCCTTACCCTTACCGTAACCCTAACCCTAACCCTAACCCTAACCCCTAACCCTAACCCTAACACTAACCCTTACCCTTACCCTTTTCCTTACCCTAACCCTAACCCTAACCCAACCCTAACCGTAACCCTTACCCTAACCCTAACCCTAATCCTAAACGTAACCCTAACCCTAACCCTACGGGTAACCCTTACCCTTACCGTAACCCTAACCCTTTTCCTAACCCTAACCCTAACACTAAACATAACCCTAACCCTAACCCTAAACCTAACCCTAACCCTAATAATTTCCCTTACACTAAACCTAACTCAAACACTAAGCCTAACCTTAACCCCTAACCCTAAACCTAACCCTAATCCTAACCCTACACCTTACCCTTATCCTAACCCTAACCCTCAACCTAACCCTAACACTTACGCTTACCCTTACCATAACCCTTAACCTAACCCTAACCCTTACCCTAACCCTAACAATAACCTTAACCCTAACGCTAAACGTAACCCTTACCCTTAACCTGACCCTTAACCTAAACCTAAAACTAACCATCACCCCTACCCTTACTCTAACCCTAACCCTAACCCTTAAACTAACCCTAACCCGAACCCTATCACTAACCCTAACTTCTACCCCTAACCCTAACCCCTAACCCTAACCCTACTCCTAATCCTAACACTTACCCTTACACTAACCCTAACCCTACCCCTAACCCTAACACTTACCCTCACCCTAAACCGAACCCTAACCCTAACACTAATCCTAACACTTACCTTTACCCTAACACTAAACCTAACCCTAACTCTAACACTCACGCTTACCCTAAACGTAACCCTAATCCTAAACCTTACCCTAACCGTAACCATAACCCTATCTCTTGCCCTTACCCTAAACCTAACCCTAATCCTAATCCTAACCCTAACCGTGAACCTAACCTTTACCCCTACCCTAACCCTAAGCCTAACACTAACCCTAACCTTAATCTTTACCCTTAACCTAACCCTAACACTAATACTTACCTTAAACCTAACCCAAAACCTTACCCTTACCCTAACACTAACCCTTACCCTAACCCTAAACCTAACCCTAACCTTAACCCTAACCCTAACCCTTACCCTAACCATAACCCTAACCCTAACCCTAACCCCTAACCCTAACCCTAACCCTTACCCTTACCCTTACCCTAATCCTAACTCTAACCTTAAGCCTAACCCTAACACTAACCCTAACCCTTACCCTTACCCTAAACCTAAACCTAACCCTAACCCTAACCGTAACCCAGCCCTAAAACCTAACCCTAACCCTAACCCTAACCTTTACCCTTACCCTAACCCTAACCCT
>JANJXV010000056.1:967500-982500 GCA_024803745.1 Megascapheus bottae | reverse complement strand
CTAAACCTAACCCTTACCCTAACCCTAACCCTAACCCCTAATCCTAACCCTAACACTAACCCTAAGTGTTACCCTTATCCTAACCCTTACCCTTACCCTAACCCAACCCTAAACCTAAAGCTAACCCTAACCCCTAACCCTAACCCTAACCCTAACCCTTACCCGTATCTTAACCCTAACCCTAACTCAAAACCTAACCCTTTCCCTAACCCTAAACCTAACCCTCACCCTAAACTTAAACCTCAACCTTACCCTTACCCTAACCCTTACCCTGACCCTAACCCTAACACTTACCCTTACCCTAACCCTAACCCTAACCCTAACCCTAACCCTATACCTTACCCTAACCCTAACACTAACCCTATACCTTACCCTAACCCTAACCCTAATCCTAACCCCTAACAGTAACCCTAACCGTAACACTTACCTTTACCCTAGCCCTAAGATTAACCCTAACCTTAACCCTTACCCTAACCCTAACCCTTACCCTAACCCTAACCCTAACCCTAAACCTAACCCTCACCCTTACACTTACCCTAACACTAACCCTAATCCTAACCCTAACCATAACCCCTAACCCTAACCCTAACACAAACCCTAACCGTTTCCGTTATCCTAACCCTTACCCTTACCCTAACCCTAAACCTAAACCTAACCCTTAACCTAACCCCTAACCCTAACCCTAACCCTTCCCCTTATCCTAAACCTAACCCTAACCCTAATCCTAACCCTTACCCTTACCCTAACCCTAACCCTAACGCTAACACTTACCCTTACCCTAACCCTAACCCTAACCTTAAACCTAAACCTAACCCTAACCCTCACGATTACCCTTACCCTAACCTTAACCCTAATCCTTACCCTACCCCTACCACTACCCTTAAACCTTACCCTAACCCTTACCCTTTCCCTAACCCTCACCCTAACCCTAAACCTAACCTTAACCCTAACACTAACCCTAACCCTATACCTTACCCTTACCTAACCCTAACCGTAACCCTAACCCTCACCCTAACCCTTACCTGTACCCTTACCCTAACACTAACCCTAAACCTAACCCTAACCCTAACTCTAACCCTGACGCTAACCCTAAACCTTACCCTAACATTAAACCTACCCTTACCCTTACAATATCCCTAAAGGTAACCCTAACCCTTACCCTTACCCTAACAATAACCCTAACCTTAACCCTAACCCCTAACCCTAACCCTAACCCTTACCCTTACCCTAACCCTAACCCTAACCCTAACCCCAACCCTAACACTTACCCTTACCCTAACCCTAACCCTTACCCTAACCCTAACCTTAACCCTAACTCAAAACCTAACTCTAACTCTAACCCTGACTCTAACCGCTAACCCTAACTCTAACCATAACCATAACCCTTACCGTTATCCTATCCCGAACCCTAACCCTAACACCTAACCCTAAACCTAAACATAACCCTAACCCTTACACTTACCCTAATCCCAACCCTAACCCTAATCCTAACACTTAGCCTTACCCTAACCCTAAACCTAACCCTAAACCTTACCCTAACCCTAACCCTAACCCTAAACCTAACCCTAACACATACCCTTACCCTAACCCTAACCCTAACCCTAACCGTTACCCTAACCCTAACCTTAACCCTTACCCTTTCCCTAACCCTAACCCTAACCCTAACCCTAACCCTTACCCTTGCCCTAACCCTAAACCTAACCCTTACCCTTAACCTGAACCTAACCCCAACCCTAACACTTACCCTTACCCTAACCCTAACCCTTACCCTAACTCTACCCTTAACCCTAATTCAAACCCTAACCGTAACCCTAACCCTTATTCTAACCTTAACCCTTATTCTAACCGCTAACCCTAACCCTAACCATAACCCTTACCCTTACGCTACCCTAACCCTAACACTAACGCTTACACCCAACCCTAAACCTAAACATAACCCTACCTTTACCCTTACCCTAACCCTAACTCTAAACTTAATGCTAACCCTAACCCTAACCCTAACCCTTACAATAACCCTAATCCTAATCCTTACCCTAACCCTAACCCTAATCCTAACCATAACCATAAACTTTACGCTTACCCTAACCCTAACCCTAACCTTAATGCTAACCCTAACCCTAATCCTACCCCTAACCCTAATCCTTACCCTAACCCTAACCCTAACAATTAACCTTCCCCTAACCCTAACCCTTACCCTAACCGTAACCTTAACCCTAACCCAAACCCTAACCCTAAACCTAACCCTTAACCTAACCCTAATTCTAACCTTAAATCTAACCCTAACCCTAACCCTAACCCTCACCTTCACCCTTACCCTTAACCTAAACCTAATCCTTACCCTAACCATAACCCTTACCATAACCCTTACCCTTTCCCTAACCCTAACCCTAAACCTAAACCTAACCCTAAGCCTTACCCTTCTCCTAACCCAAACCCTAACCCTAACCCTAACACTTATCCTAATCCTCACGCTAACCCTAACCCTAAACCTAACCCTAACCCCTAACCCTAACCCTAAACCTAACCCTGACCCTTACCCTAACCCTAACCCTAACACTAACACTTACCCTTAACCTAACCCTAACCCTAACCCTTACACTTACCCTAATCCTAACCCTAACCCTAACACTTACACTTAACCTAACCCTAACCCTCTATCTTACCTTAACCCTTACCCTAAATCTAACCCTAAACCTTACCCTAACCCCTAACCCTAACCCTAACCCTTACTCTAACCCTATTCCTAACCCCTAACCCTAACCCAAACCCTAACTTTTACCCTTACCCTAAACCTAACCCTAACCCTAACACTTACCCTTACCTCACCATAATCCTTACCCTTACCCTAACCCTTACCCTGACCCTAACACTTACCCTTAACCTAACCCTAACCCTTACCCTTACACTAACCCTAACCTTAACCCTAAACCTTACGCTTAACCTAACCCTAAACCTAGCCCTAACCGTAACCGTAACTGTAAACCTAACACTTACCCTTACCCTAACCTCAATTCTTACCCTAACCCTAACAATAACCCCTAACCCTAACCCTCCACCTAACCCTTACCCTTACAGTAAACCTAACTGTAAACCTTACACTAACCCCAACCCTAACCCTTACCCTAACCTAACCCTAACCCTAAACTTAACAATTACCCTAACACTAACCCTTACACAAACCCTAACCCTAACCCAAACCCTAACCCTAAACATCACCCTTACCCTTACCCTAACTCTAACACTAATCCTAACCCTAACCCTAACCCCTAACCCTAACCCTAACCCAAACCCTAACCGTTATCTTTATCCTAACCCTTACGCTTACCCTAACCCTAACCTTAATCCTAAACCTAACCCTAACGCTAACCCCTAACCCTAACCCTAACCCTAACCCTTTCCCTTATCCTAAACCTAACCCTAACCCTAACCCTAAACCTAAACCTAAACCTAACCCTAAACTAACCCTAACACTTAGCCTTACCCTAACCCTAAACCTAACCCTAAACCTTACCCTAACCCTAACCCTAACCCTAACCCAAACCTAACCCTAACACTTAGCCTTACCCTAACCCTAACCCTAACCCTAACCCTTACCCTAAACCTACCCCTAACCCTTACCCTTACCCTAACCCTAACCCTAACCCTAACCCTTACCCTTACCCTAACCCTAACCCTAACCCTTACCCTTAACCTGAACCTAACCCCAACCCTAACACTTACCCTTGCCCTAACCCTAACCCTTACCCTAACCCTAACCTTAACCATAACTCAAACCCTAACCATAACCCTAACCCTTATTCTAACCTTAACCCTTATTCTAACCGCTAACCCTAACCCTAACTATAACCCTTACCCTTACGCTACCCTAACCCTAACCCTAACGCTAACACCTAACCCTAAACCTAAACATAACCCTAACTTTACACTTACCCTAACCCTAACCCTAACCCAAACATAACCCTAACACTTAGCCTTACCCTAACCCTAACCCTAACCCTAAACCATACCCTAACCCTAACCCTAACCCTAACTCTAACACATACCCTTACCCTAACCCTAACCCTAACCCTAATTCTAATCCTAAACATAACCCTTAACCTAACCGTAACGGTAACCTTAACCCCAACCCTAACCCCCACCCTAACCCTAACCCTAACCCTATGCCTTACCCTAACCCTAACCCTAACCCTAACACTAACCCTTATCCTAATCCTAATCTTAACCCTAATCCTTACCCTTACCCTTACCCTAACCCTAACCCTTGCACTTAACCTTACCCTAACCCTAAGCCTAACCCTAACCCTTACCCTAATCCTAAACCTAACTCTAAACTTCACCCCTATCACTAACCCTAAACCTAACACTAACCCTAACCCATACCCATACCCTAACTCTAAACCTAACACTAACCCTTACCTTAACCCTAACCCTAAACCTAACCCTAACCCTGACCCTTATCCTAAACCTAAGCCTAACCCTAACCCTATCCCTAACCCTAACCCTCACCCTAAACCTAAGCCTAATCCTAACCCTAACCCTTACCCTTATCCTAACTCTAACCCTAACCCTAAACCTAACACTTACCCTTACCCTAACCCTAAGCCTAACCCTAACCCTAACCCCTAACCCTAACCCTAACCCTAACCCTTACCCTTACCCTAAACCTAAACCTAACCCTAACCCTCACTCTTACTCTTACCCTAACACTAACCCTAATCCTAACCCTAACCATAACCCCTAACCCTAAACCTAACACAAACCCTAACCGTTTCCCTTATCCTAAAACTTACCCTTACCCTAACCCTAACACTAAACCTAAACCTAACCCTAAACCTAACCCCTAACCCTAACCCTAACCCTTACCCTAACCCTAAACCTAACCCTAACCCTAACCCCAACCCTAACACTTACCCTTCCCCTAACCCTGACCCTTACCCTAACCCTAACCTTAACCCTAACTGAAAACCTAACTGTAACTCTAACCCTGACTCTAACCGCTAACCCTAACCCTAACCCTAACCCTAACACCTAACCCTAAACCTAAACATAACCCTAACCCTTACACTTACCGTAATCCCAACCCTAACCCTAAACTAACCCTAACACTTAGCCTTACCCTAACCCTAAACCTAACCCTAAACCTTACCCTAACCTTACCCTAACCCTAACCCTAACCCTAACACATACCCTTACCCTAACCCTAACCCTAACCCTAACCCTTTCCCTAAACCTAACCCTAACCCTTACCCTTACCCTAACCCTAACCCTAACCCTTAGCCTTACCCTAACCCTAACCCTAACCCTAACCCTAACCCTAACACCTAACCGTAAACCTAAACATAACCCTAACCCTTACACTTACCGTAATCCCAACCCTAACCCTAAACTAACCCTAACACTTAGCCTTACCCTAACCCTAAACCTAACCCTAAACCTTACCCTAACCCTAACCCTAACCCTAACCCTAACCCTAACACATACCCTTACCCTAACCCTAAGCCTAACCCTAACCCTTACCCTAACCCTAACCCTAACCCTTACCCTTACCCTAACCCTGACCCTAACCCTAATCCTTACCCTTACCCTAACCCTAACCCTAACCCTTACCCTTAACCTGAACCTAACCCCAACCCTAACACTTACCCTTACCCTAACCCTAACCCTTACCCTAAACCTAACCTTAACCCTAACTCAAACCCTAACCATAACCCTAACCCTTATTCTAACCTTAACCCTTATTCTAACCGCTAACCCTAACCCTAACTATAACTCTTACCCTTACGCTACCCTAACCCTAACCCTAACGCTAACACCTAACCCAAAACCTAAACATAACCCTACCTTTACACTTACCCTAACCCTAACCCTAAACCTTACCCTAACCCTAACCCTAACCCTAACTCTAACACATACCCTTACCCTAACCCTAACCCTAACCCTAATCCTAATCCTAACCATAACCCTTAACCTAACCGTAACGCTAACCTTAACCCCAACCCTAACCCCAACCCTAACCCTAAACCTAACCCTATGCCTTACCCTAACCCTAACCCTAACCCTAACCCTTTTCCTAATCCTAATCCTAACCCTAATCCTTACCCTTACCCTTACCCTAACCCTAAGCCTAACACTTACACTTACCCTAACCCTAAGCCTAACCCTAACCCTTACCCTAATCCTAAACCTAACTCTAAACTTCACCCCTATCACTAACCCTAAACCTAACCCTAAACCTAACCCATACCCACACCCTAACTCTAAACCTAACCCTAACCCTTACCGTAACCCTAACCCTAAACCTAACCCTAACCCTTACCCTTACGGTAACCCTAACCCTAACCCTAACCATTAACCCTAACCTAACTATAACCCTTACCCTTACACTACCCTAACCCTAACCCTAACGCTAACACCTAACCCTAAACCTAAACATAACCCTACCTTCACACTTACCCTAACCCTAACCCTAACCCAAACCTAACCCTAACACTTAGCCTTACCCTAACCCTAACCCTAACCCTAAACCTTACCCTAACCCTAACCCTAACCCTAACTCTAACACATACCCTTACCCTAACCCTAACCCTAACCCTAATTCTAATCCTAAACATAACCCTTAACCTAACAGTAACGCTAACCTTAACCCCAACCCTAACCCCAACCCTAACCCTAACCCTAACCCTATGCCTTACCCTAACCCTAACCCTAACCCTAACACTAACCCTTATCCTAATCCTAATCTTAACCCTAATCCTTACTCTTACCCTTACTCTTACCCTAACCCTAACACTTAACCTTACCCTAACCCTAAGCCTAACCCTAACCCTTACCCTAATCCTAAACCTAACTCTAAACTTCACCCCTATCACTAACCCTAAACCTAACACTAACCCTAACCCATACCCATACCCTAACTCTAAACCTAACCCTAACCCTTACCTTAACCCTAACCCTAAACCTAACCCTAACCCTGACCCTTATCCTAAACCTAAGCCTAACCCTAACCCTATCCCTAACCCTAACCCTCACCCTAAACCTAAGCCTAATCCTAACCCTAACCCTTACCCTTACCCTAACTCTACCCCTAACCCTAAACCTAACACTTACCCTTACCCTAACCCTAAGCCTAACCCTAACCCTAACCCCTAACCCTAACCCTAACCCTAACCCTTATCCTTACCCTAAACCTAAACCTAACCCTAACCCTCACTCTTACTCTTACCCTAACACTAACCCTAATCCTAACCCTAACCATAACCCCTAACCCTAACCCTAACACAAACCCTAACCGTTTCCTTTATCCTAAAACTTACCCTTACCCTAACCCTAACACTAAACCTAAACCTAACCCTAAACCTAACCCCTAACCCTAAACCTAACCCTTACCCTTACCCTAAACCTAACCCTAACCCTAACCCCAACCCTAACACTTACCCTTCCCCTAACCCTAACCTTTACCCTAACCCTAACCTTAACCCTAACTGAAAACCTAACTGTAACTCTAACCCTGACTCTAACCGCTAACCCTAACCCTAACCCTAACCCTAACCCTAACACCTAACCCTAAACCTAAACATAACCCTAACCCTTACACTTACCGTAATCCCAACCCTAACCCTAAACTAACCCTAACACTTAGCCTTACCCTAACCCTAAACCTAACCCTAAACCTTACCCTAACCCTAAACCTAACCCTAACCCTAAACCTAACACATACCCTTACCCTAACCCTAACCCTAACCCTAACCCTTACCCTAACCCTAACCCTAACCCTAACCCTTACCCTTACCCTAACCCTAACCCTAACCCTAACCCTTACCCTTACCCTAACCCTAACCCTAACCCTTACCCTTAACCTGAACCTAACCCCAACCCTAACACTTACCCTTACCCTAACCCTAACCCTTACCCTAAACCTAACCTTAACCCTAACTCAAACCCTAACCATAACCCTAACCCTTATTCTAACCTTAACCCTTATTCTAACCGCTAACCCTAACCCTAACTATAACTCTTACCCTTACGCTACCCTAACCCTAACCCTAACGCTACCACCTAACCCTAAACCTAAACATAACCCTACCTTTACACTTACCCTAACCCTAACCCTAAACCTTACCCTAACCCTAACCCTAACTCTAACACATACCCTTACCCTACCCCTAACTCTAACCCTAACCCTAACCCCAAGCCTTACCCTAACCCTAACCCTAAACCTAACCCTAAACCTAACCCTACAACTAACCCTAAGCCTAATCCTTACCTTTACCCTAACCCTAACCATTTCCCTAACCCTAACCCTAACACTAAACATAACCCTAACCCTAAACCTAACCCTAATCCTAACCCTAAACCTAATAATTCCCCTTACACTAAACCTAACTCTAAACCTAACCCTAACCTTAACCCCTAACCCTAAACCTAACCCTAACCCTAAACCTTAACCTTATTCTAACCCTAACCCTAACCCTAACCCTAACACTTACCCTTACCCTTACCCTTACCCTAACCCTTACCCTAACCCTAACCCTTACCCTAACCCTAACAATAACCTGAAGCCTAACCCTAACCCTAACCCTTACACTTACCCTGACCCTAACCCTAACCATAACCCTAACCATCACCCTTACCCTTACTCTAACCCTCACCGTAATCCCAACCATTACCTAACCCTAACCCTAACCCCCGCCCTAAACCTAACACTAACAGTAACCGTTACCCTTATCGTAACCCTTACCCTTACACTAACCCTAACCCTAAACCTAACCCTAACCCTAACCCCTAACCCTAACCCTAACCCTAACCCTTACCCGTATCTTAACCTTAACCCTAAACCTAACACTTACCCTTACCCTAACCCTAACCCTAACCCTAAATCTTAACCTAACCCTAACTCTAACCCTAACTCCTAACCCTATCCCTAACCCTAACCCTTACCCTTACCCTAACACTAAACCTAAACCTAACACTAACCCTAACCCTAACCCTTACCCTTACCCTAACCCTAAGATTAACCCTAACCTTAACCTTTACCCTAACCCTAACCCTTACCCTAACCCTAACCATAACCCTAACACTCACCCTTACACTACCCTAACCCAAACCCTAATCGTAACCCTAACCATAACCCTAACACTAACCCTAAACCAAACCCTAACCATTACCCTTATCCTAACCGTTATCCTTACCCTAACCCTAACCCTAACCCTAACCCTGACCCTTATCTTAAACCTAAGCCTAACCCTAACCCTATCCCTAACCCTAACCCACACCCTAAACCTAAGCCTAATCCTAACCCTAACCATTACCCTTACCCTAACCCTAACCCTAATCCTAACCCTAAACCTAACACTTACCCTTACCCTAACCCTAAGCCTAACCCTAACCCTAACCCCTAACACTAACCCTAACCCTAACCCTTACCCTTACCTTAACCCTAAACTTAACCCTAACCCTCACTCTTACACTTACCCTAACACTAACCCTAATCCTAACCCTAACCATAACCCCTAACCCTAACCTTAACACAAACCCTAACCGTTTCCCTTATCCTAAAACTTACCCTTACCCTAACCCTAACACTAAACCTAAACCTAACCCTAAACCTAACCCCTAACTCTAACCCTAACCCTTACCCTTACCCTAACCCTAACCCTAACCCTAACCCCAACCCTAACACTTACCCTTCCCCTAACCCTAACCCTTACCCTAACCCTAACCTTAACCCTAACTGAAAACCTAACTGTAACTCTAACCCTGACTCTAACCGCTAACCCTAACCCTAACCCTAACCCTAACACCTAACCCTAAACCTAAACATAACCCTAACCCTTACACTTACCGTAATCCCAACCCTAACCCTAAACTAACCCTAACACTTAGCCTTACCCTAACCATAAACCTAACCCTAAACCTTACCCCAACCCTAACCCCAACCCTAACCCTAACCCTAACCCTATGCCTTACCCTAACCCTAACCCTAACCCTAACACTAACCCTTATCCTAATCCTAATCTTAACCCTAATCCTTACCCTTACCCTTACCCTAACCCTAACCCTAACACTTAACCTTACCCTAACCCTAAGCCTAACCCTAACCCTTACCCTAATCCTAAACCTAACTCTAAACTTCACCCCTACCACTAACCCTAAACCTAACACTAACCCTAACCCATACCCATACCCTAACTCTAAACCTAACCCTAACCCTTACCTTAACCCTAACCCTAAACCTAACCCTAACCCTGACCCTTATCCTAAACCTAAGCCTAACCCTAACCCTATCCCTAACCCTAACCCTCACCCTAAACCTAAGCCTAATCCTAACCCTAACCCTTACCCTTACCCTAACTCTAACCCTAACCCTAAACCTAACACTTACCCTTACCCTAACCCTAAGCCTAACCCTAACCCTAACCCCTAACCCTAACCCTAACCCTAACCCTTACCCTTACCCTAAACCTAAACCTAACCCTAACCCTCACTCTTACTCTTACCCTAACACTAACCCTAATCCTAACCCTAACCATAACCCCTAACCCTAACCCTAACACAAACCCTAACCATTTCCCTTATCCTAAAACTTACCCTTACCCTAACCCTAACACTAAACCTAAACCTAACCCTAAACCTAACCCCTAACAATAACCCTAACCCTTACCCTAACCCTAAACCTAACCCTAACCCTAACCCCAACCCTAACACTTACCCTTCCCCTAACCCTAACCCTTACCCTAACCCTAACCTTAACCCTAACTTAAAACCTAACTGTAACTCTAACCCTGACTCTAACCGCTAACCCTAACCCTAACCCTAACCCTAACACCTAACCCTAAACCTAAACATAACCCTAACCCTTACACTTATCGTAATCCCAACCCTAACCCTAAACTAACCCTAACACTTAGCCTTACCCTAACCCTAAACCTAACCCTAAACCTTACCCTAACCCTAACCCTAACCCTAACCCTAACCCTAACCCTAACCCTTACCCTGACAATAACCCTAACCCTAACCCTTACCCTTACCCTAACCCCAAACCTAACCCTAACCCTAACCCCTAACCCTAGCCCTAACCCTAACCCTTACCGGTATCTTAACCCTAAACCTAACTCTAAACCTAACACTTTCCCTAACCCTAACCATAACCCTAAACCTAACCCTCACCCTAACCCTAAACCTCACCCTTACCCTTACCCTAACCCTAACCCTAAGACTTACCCTTACCCTAACCCTAACCCTAACCCTATACCTTACCCTAACCCTAACCCTAACCCTAACATTAACCCCTAACACCAACCCTAACCCTAACACTTACCTTTACGCTAACCCTAAGATTAACCCTAACCTTAACCCTTACCCTAACCCTAATCCTAACCCTAAACCTTAACCTTATTCTAACCCTAACCCTAACCCTAACACTTACCCTTACCCTTACTCTAACCCTTACCCTCACCCTAACACTTACCCTAACCCTAACAATAACCTGAAGCCTAACCCTAACCCTAACCCTTACACTTACCCTGACCCTAACCCTGACCATAACCCTAACCATCACCCTTACCCTTACTCTAAGCCTAATCCTAATCCCAACCATTACCTAACCCTAACCCTAACCCCTAACCCTAACCCTAACCCTTACCCTTTCCCTTACCCTACCCCTAACTCTAACCCTAACCCTAACCCCAAGCCTTACCCTAACCCTAACCCTAAACCTAACCCTAAACCTAACCCTACAACTAACCCTAAGCCTAATCCTTACCTTTACCCTAACCCTAACCATTTCCCTAACCCTAACCCTAACACTAAACATAACCCTAACCCTAAACCTAACCCTAATCCTAACCCTAAACCTAATAATTCCCCTTACACTAAACCTAACTCTAAACCTAACCCTAACCTTAACCCCTAACCCTAAACCTAACCCTAACCCTAAACCTTAACCTTATTCTAACCCTAACCCTAACCCTAACCCTAACACTTACCCTTACCCTTACCCTTACCCTTACCCTAACCCTTACCCTAACCCTAACCCTTACCCTAACCCTAACAATAACCTGAAGCCTAACCCTAACCCTAACCCTTACACTTACCCTGACCCTAACCCTAACCATAACCCTAACCATCACCCTTACCCTTACTCTAACCCTAACCGTAATCCCAACCATTACCTAACCCTAACCCTAACCCCCGCCCTAAACCTAACACTAACAGTAACCGTTACCCTTATCGTAACCCTTACCCTTACACTAACCCTAACCCTAAACCTAACCCTAACCCTAACCCCTAACCCTAACCCTAACCCTAACCCTTACCCGTATCTTAACCTTAACCCTAAACCTAACACTTACCCTTACCCTAACCCTAACCCTAACCCTAAATCTTAACCTAACACTAACTCTAACCCTAACTCCTAACCCTATCCCTAACCCTAACCCTTACCCTTACCCTAACACTAAACCTAAACCTAACACTAACCCTAACCCTAACCCTTACCCTTACCCTAACCCTAAGATTAACCCTAACCTTAACCTTTACCCTAACCCTAACCCTTACCCTAACCCTAACCATAACCCTAACACTCACCCTTACACTACCCTAACCCAAACCCTAATCGTAACCCTAACCATAACCCTAACACTAACCCTAAACCAAACCCTAACCATTACCCTTATCCTAACCGTTATCCTTACCCTAACCCTAACCCTAACCCTAACCCTGACCCTTATCTTAAACCTAAGCCTAACCCTAACCCTATCCCTAACCCTAACCCACACCCTAAACCTAAGCCTAATCCTAACCCTAACCATTACCCTTACCCTAACCCTAACCCTAATCCTAACCCTAAACCTAACACTTACCCTTACCCTAACCCTAAGCCTAACCCTAACCCTAACCCCTAACACTAACCCTAACCCTAACCCTTACCCTTACCTTAACCCTAAACTTAACCCTAACCCTCACTCTTACACTTACCCTAACACTAACCCTAATCCTAACCCTAACCATAACCCCTAACCCTAACCTTAACACAAACCCTAACCGTTTCCCTTATCCTAAAACTTACCCTTACCCTAACCCTAACACTAAACCTAAACCTAACCCTAAACCTAACCCCTAACCCTAACCCTAACCCTTACCCTTACCCTAACCCTAACCCTAAGCCTAACCCCAACCCTAACACTTACCCTTCCCCTAACCCTAACCCTTACCCTAACCCTAACCTTAACCCTAACTGAAAACCTAACTGTAACTCTAACCCTGACTCTAACCGCTAACCCTAACCCTAACCCTAACCCTAACACCTAACCCTAAACCTAAACATAACCCTAACCCTTACTCTTACCCTAATCCCAACCCTAACCCTAAACTAACCCTAACACTTAGCCTTACCCTAACCATAAACCTAACCATAAACCTTACCCTAACCCTAACCCTAACCCTAACCCAAACCTAACCCTATCACTTAGCCTTACCCTAACCCTAACCCTAACCCTAACCCTAACACTTACCCTAACCCTAACCCTAACACTTACCCTTACCCTAACCCTAACCCTAACCCTAACCCTAACCCTTACCCTTACCCTAACCCTAACCCTAACCCTTACCCTTAACCTGAACATAACCCCAACCCTAACACTTACCCTTGCCCTAACCCTAACCCTTACCCTAACCCTAACCTTAACCATAACTCAAACCCTAACCATAACCCTAACCCTTATTCTAACCTTAACCCTTATTCTAACCGCTAACCCGAACCCTAACCCTAACCCTAACACCTAACCCTAAACCTAAACATAACCCTAACCCTTACACTTACCCTAATCCCAACCCTAACCCTAAACTAACCCTAACACTTAGCCTTACCCTAACCCTAAACCTAACCCTAAACCTTACCCTAACCCTAACCCTAACCCTAACCCAAACCTAACCCTAACACTTAGCCTTACCCTAACCCTAACCCTAACCCTAACCCTTACCCTAACCCTAACCGTAACCCTTACCCTAACCCTAACCCTAACCCTAACCCTAACCCTTACCCTTACCCTAACCCTAACCCTAACCCTTACCCTTAACCTGAACCTAACCCCAACACTAACCCATACCCATACCCTAACTCTAAACCTAACCCTAACCCTTACCGTAACCCTAACCCTAAACCTAACCCTAACCCTTACCCTTACCGTAACCCTAACCCTAACCCTAACCCCTAACCCTAACCCTAACTATAACCCTTACCCTTACGCTACCCTAACCCTAACCCTAACGCTAACACCTAACCCTAAACCTAAACATAACCCTACCTTTACACTTACCCTAACCCTAACCCTAACCCAAACCTAACCCTAACACAGCCTTACCCTAACCCTAACCCTAACCCTAAACCTTACCCTAACCCTAACCCTAACGCTAACTCTAACACATACCCTTACCCTAACCCTAACCCTAACCCTAATTCTAATCCTAAACATAACCCTTAACCTAACCGTAACGCTAACCTTAACCCCAACCCTAACACCAACCCTAACCCTAACCCTAACCCTATGCCTTACCCTAACCCTAACCCTAACCCTAACACTAACCCTTATCCTAATCCTAATCTTAACCCTAATCCTTACCCTTACCCTTACCCTAACCCTAACCCTAACACTTAACCTTACCCTAACCCTAAGCCTAACCCTAACCCTTACCCTAATCCTAAACCTAACTCTAAACTTCACCCCTATCACTAACCCTAAACCTAACACTAACCCTAACCCATACCCATACCCTAACTCTAAACCTAACCCTAACCCTTACCTTAACCCTAACCCTAAACCTAACCCTAACCCTGACCCTTATCCTTAACCTAAGCCTAACCCTAACCCTATCCCTAACCCTAACCCTCACCCTAAACCTAAGCCTAATCCTAACCCTAACACTTACCCTTACCCTAACTCTAACCCTAACCCTAAACCTAACACTTACCCTTACCCTAACCCTAAGCCTAACCCTAACCCT
>JANJXV010000056.1:950000-962500 GCA_024803745.1 Megascapheus bottae | reverse complement strand
CCCTAATCCTAACTCTAACCCTTACCCTTACCCTAACCCTAACCCTAACCCTAACCCTAACCCTTACACTTACCTTTACCCTAACCCTAACCCTAACCCTTACACTTAACCTGAACCTAACCACAACCCTAACACTTGCCATTACCCTAACCCTAAACCTTACCTTAACCCTAACCTTAACCCTAACTCAAACAATAACCGTAACCCTAACCCTAACCCTACCCGAACCCTAACCCTAACCCTAAGCCTAACCCTAAATCTAATCCTAACCCTAACTCTTACCCTTTCCCTAACCCTAACCCTAACACTAACCCTTAACCTTTTCTTTACCCTAACCCTAACTCTAACCCTAAACCTAACTCTAATCTAACCCTAACCCTAACTCTAACCCTAACCCTAACCCTTTCCCTAACCCTTACCTTTCCCTAACCCTAACCCTAACCTAACCCTAACCCTTGCCCTTACGCTAACCCTAACCTAACCTTAATGGTAAACCGAACCCTAACCCTAATTCTTACCCTAACCCTAACCCTAACCCTAAACCTAACCCTAACCCTTACCCTAACCCTAACCTTAACCCTAACACAAACCCTAATCCTAACCCTAACCCTTACCCTAACCCTAACCCTAAACTTAAACCTAACCCAACCCTAACCCTAACCGTAACCCTCACCCTTACCCTTACCCTAACCTTAACCCTAATCCTTACCCTAACCTCAAACCTAACCCTATCCCTAACCCTAACACTTAGATTTACCCTAAACCTAACCCTAACCTAAACCATACCCTAAACCTAACCCTAACCCTAACACATACCCTTACCCTAACACTAACCCTAACCCTAACTCTAAACCTAACCCTAATCCTAATTCTCACCATAACCCTAACCCTTACCCTAACACTAACCTAAACTTAAACCTAACCCTAACACTAAACATAACCCTAAATCTCACCCTTACCCTTACCCTTACCCTAACCCTAACAATAATCCTTACCCTAACCCTAACGCTAACCCTAACCCTTAACCGAACCCTTACCCTTTCCCTAACCCTAACCCTAACCCTAAAGCTAACCCTAATCCTAACACTAACCCTAACCTTAACATTAACCCTAACCCTTACCCTAACCCTTACCCTTATCCTAACATTAACCCTAACCCTAACCCTAACCCTAACACTTACCCTTACCCTCACCCTAACCCTAAACCTAACCCTAACTCTTACGCTTACACTAACCCTAACCCTAAGCCTAACACTTACCATTACCCTAACCCTAACCCTATCCCTAACCCTTACCCGAAACCTAACCCTAACCCTAAACCCTAACACTAATCCTAACTCTAACCCTTACCCTTACCCTAACCCTAACCCTAACCCTAACCCTAACACTTACCCTTACCCTAACCCTAACTCTAACCCTTACCCTTAACCTGAACCTAACCACAACCCTAACACTTGCCCTTCCCTAACCCTAACGCTTACCCTAACCCTAACCTTAACCCTAACTCAAACACTAACCGTAACCCTAATCCTTACTTTAACCTTAACCCTTATTCTAACCGTTAACCCTAACCATAACCATAACGCTAACACCAAAACCTAAACCTAAGATAACCCTACCTTTACACTTACCCTAACCCTAACCCTAACCCAAACCTAACCCTAACACTTAGCCTTACCCTAACCCTAACCATAACCCTAAATATTGCCCTAACCCTAACCCCTACCTTTTCCCTAACCCTAACCCTAACCCTAAAACTTACCTTAACCCTAACCCTAACACTAACCCTGACCCTAACCCTAACCCTACCCTAACCCTAACCCTTACCCTAACCCTTACCCTAACCCTTACCCTTTCCCTAACCCTAACCCTTAACCTTACCCTAACCCTAACCCTAACCCTAACCCTAACCTAACCCTAACCCTTGCCCTTACGCTAACCCTAACCTTACCTTAATGCTAACCCGAACCCTAACCCTAATCCTTACTCTAACCCTAACCCTAACCCTAACCCTAACCCTAACCCTTACCCTAACCCTTACCCTAACCCTAACCTTAACCCTAACCCAAACCCTAATCCTAACCCTAACCCTTTCCCTAACCCTAACCCTAAATTTAAACCTAACCCAACCCTAACCCTAACCGTAACCCTCACCCTTACCCTTACCCTAACCTTAACCCTAATCATTACCCTTTCCCTAACCCTAACCATAACCCTAAACCTAACCCAAACCTAACCCTTATCCTAACCCTAACCCTAACCCTAAACTTGAAGCTAACCCTAACCCTAACCCTAACCCTTACCTTAATCCTAACCCTAGCCCTAACCCTAACACTTACCCTAACCCTCACCCTAACCCTAAACCTAACCCCAAACCTAACCCTAAACCTTACACTTAACCTTACACTAACCCTAACCCTAACACTTATCATTACCTAACCCAAACCCTAACCCTAACCCTTACCCTAACATTCACCCTAACCCTATTCCCTAAACCTAAACTTAACCCTAACCCTAACCCTAATCCTAACACTTACCCTTACCCTAATCTTAACCCTTAACCGTAACCTAACCCTTATCCTAACCCTAACCCTAACGCTAAACCTAACCCCTAAACCTAACTCTAACCCTTACCCTAACCCTAACCCTAAACCCTAACCCTAACCCTAACCTTAACCCTTACCCTTACCCTAAACCTAACCCTAACCCTAACCCTTACCCTTACCCTAACCCTAACCCTAGCCTTAACCCTAACCCTTTCCCTAACCCTAACCCTAACCCTAAACCTTACCCTAACCCTAACCCTAACCCTTACCCTTACCCTAAACCTTACCCTGACCCTAACACTTACCCTTAACCTAACCATATCCCTAACCCAAACCCTAACCCTAACCCTTACCCTAATGCGAACCTTAACCCTAACCCAGACCCTAGCCCAAACCCTGACCCTTACTCTAACCCTAACCCTAATCCTAACTTCTAACCCTAACCCTAACCCTAACACTTACCCTTACCCTAACCCTAACCCTAACCCCTAAACCTAAACCTAACCCTAATCCTAACCCTTACCCTTACCCTAACCCTAACCCTAACCCTAACCCTTACCCTTATCCTAACCCTAAACCTAACACTTACCCTTACCCAAACCCTAACCCTAACCCTAACACTTACCCTAACCCTAACCCTAACCCTAACCCTTACCCTAACCATAACCCTAACCCAAACCCTAACCCTAACCCTTACCCTTACCCGAACCCTAACCCTAACCCTAACCCTAACACTTACCATAAAACTAACCCTACCCCTAACCCTAACCCTTAACCTTACCTTTACCCTAACCCTAATCTTAAACGTAACCCTAACCCTAACCCTAACCCCTAACCCTAACCCTAACCCTTATCCTAACCCTTACCCTTACCTTAACCCTAACCCTGACCCTAACCCTAACTCTTACCCTTACCCTAACTCTTACCCTAACCCTATCCCTATCCCTAACCCTAACCCTAACCCTTATCCTAACCCTAACCGTAACCCTAATCCTTACCCTAACCCTAACCCTTGCCCTTACGCTAACCCTAACCCTAACCCTAACCCTAACCCTAACCCTTATCCTAACCCTAACGCTAATCCTAATCCTTACCCTAACCCTAACCCTAACACTAACCCTTATTCTAACCCTAACCCTAACCCTAATCCTAACCCTAACACTTACCTTAAACCTAACCTTAAACCTAAACCTAACCCTAACCCTTACACTTACCCTAACCCTAACCCTAAGCCTAACCCTAACACTTACACTTACCCTAACCCTAACCCTAAACTTAAACCTAACCCTAACCCTAACCCTAACTCTAACCCTAACCCTAACGAATACCGTTACACTAAACCTAACCCTAATCCTTACCGACTCTTAACCCTAACCCTAATCATTACCCTAACCCTTAATCTTTCCCTAACCCTAACCCTAACCCTTACCCTTACATTAACCCTAAAAATAAACCTTACCCTAACCCTAACCCTAACCCTAACCATCACCCTTCCACTTACAATAACCCTAACCCTAAACCTAACCCTTACCCTAACCCTAAACCTAACCCCTAACCCTAACCCTAACCCTAACCCTCACCCTAACCCTTAACCCTACCCTAACCCTAACCCTAACCCTTATCCTAACCCTAACCCTAATTCTAACACTTACCCTTACCCTAACCCTAACCCTAACCTTAAACCTAACCCTAACCCTAACCCTAACTCTAACCCTAACCCTAAAGATTACCGTTACCCTAACCCTAACCCTAATCCTTACCGACGCTTTACCCTAACCCTAACCTTTACCCTAACGCTTAATTTTTCCCTAACCCTAAACCTAACCCTTACACTTACCCTAACCCTAATCCTTACCCTTAACCTAACCCTAACCCTAAACCTAACCCTAACCCTTAGCCTAACACTAACCCTACCCTAATCCTAACCCTAACCCTAAACCTAACACTTACCCTTACCCTAACCCTAACCCTAACCCTAACCCTTACCCTTACCCTAACCCTAACCCTAACCCTAACCCCTAACCCTAACCCTAACCCAAACCCTTACCTTATGCTAACCCTAACCCTAAACCTAACCCTAAACTGTTGGGGACTGACTGTGGGGTCAGTGACCTTGGACCCGCACAATTGAGTACACAAGGAAGTAAGCTCTTATCATGATTTTGGGCTGTGTCAATAGCTTCTCATTTAACCTGTTTGGGACTTGATAGCTTCTCATTCAACCTATTTCAGACTTGATACTGTTTGTACGAATGTAGCCCCTGGCAGTTCCCTAGTTTAAAGATGTGTATTTAAGATTGAGAACTGGAAATAAACTGAGCTATGGTCTTGGGCAACAGGCTTCTTAAGCTGTGGCTCCTGATTTGGGCTGTAGCCCTCCTGAACCCCATCTGTTTGTCTCTCTTCTAATTTTTCCTAGTCCTTGCCCCCTATTTCAGGAACCCCAATCTGCGAACCCTGGTTTGCTGCCGGTTGGCTCCGGCATCTGGCGCCTGAACAGGGACCCTGAAAATCTGGGACGAAGGTGAAGGACCCCTCCCTGTGGTGAGTAACACATCGTAGGACTATTAAGAGAAGATCTTAAGAGAGTGTATAGTCAGGAGTAAAAATTATGGGTCAAGCTAATAGCCATGGGTTATTTCTACCGATCTTAACAGGCCTATTTGAAGCCCACGGAACGCGGGTGGAAAAAGGGGTGCTTCAGAGCTTCCTACAGTTTGTCGAGGAGGCATGCCCGAGGTCTATAGAGGAGGAATTCCAAAAAGCCTGGCAGCGGATAGGAAAAAGAATTCTAGATTATTATGATGTATATGGCCCCGAGAAGACCCCAATAGAGGCTGCTACTGTATGGAGTTTAGTAAGTGAATACATAGATCCTCTACATAAAAATGCTGAACTTAATCTTGAATTAAGGGAACTTTATGAGTTAAAGGACCCTTCTGAAGAACCTGAGGCTGAGCCATATGCCGCAGCCCAAGAGTCTAAGTGAGATCTTGCAAAGGGAACAACAACTAGTAGATATTGAGTATCAGAATTCAGGTCTGAATACCAAAGAGGAAAGTTATGATGAGTCATTGGAGGGCCGGGTGGCTACAATAGAGAAGAAGTTAGAAGAAATGCTACATCTTCTATCGAAAATGGGGACAGAGCAGAGAGCCCCCCCAGAAGTAGGAAAGAAATATGACCCTCAGGCCACTATGGTGTCTGATTCTAAACCTTACCCCTCACACCCACCACCTCCGGCTGCAGCCTTACGGCCTCAATCCCTTTCTCAACCTTTAGGCAAGCCTAAAGGCCCTAGCAACAAGTCCCTTTTAACAGGCACTACAACCAGGCACAGTGCATCACAATTAAACCTGACTCAGGCTGCTAGAGAGAGGGAAGGTATTTCAGGGCCTCGATGCTTCCCTAGTTTAGTTGATCATGATGAACAAGTATACCATCAACCTGTTCCTGTTAAACTATTACAGGATTTAAAAAATGCCTGCTCCCAATATGGGCCAACTGCCCCTTTTACTCAAGTAATATTGGAGGCCGCGTGTGCTGGTATTGCATGCCCAAATGACTGGAAGCGGCTTGCCAGAGCATGCCTTAGTGCAGGAGAGTACTTATTATGGGAGACAGAGTTCACTGCACAGTGTCGGGCTAAAATTGAAACAGATAGGTCTAAGAACCTGCCTTACACTGTTGATCAGTTGTTAGGAGAGGGAACCTATAAAAACACCGAAGATCAATTGGGTTATGCAAAGGAGGCCTATTTACAAATAAATGCTGCGGCGAGAGAGGCTTGGAAAAAGTTACGCAATTCCAATCGTACAAAAAATCTAGTAGAAGTTAAACAGGGACCGAATGAACCTTATCTAGAATTTTTGTCTCGATTAATGGAGACAGCAGACTGCCTAGTACAAGATGAGAATGCAAGGAAGAGTATAGTTAGACACATAGCCTATGAAAATGCCAACGCCGCCTGTCAGGCGGCTATCAGACCCCATAGGAATAAGGGAGGAATCACGGACTTTATTTCACTGTGTGCTGATATTGGACCCTCCCATGTACAAGGCCTTACTTTAGCCGCCGCTCCTCAAGGAAAGACTGTTACTGAGTCTCTAAAATATAGAGGTCAGCGGCATTCTCGGGATGCTAGACCCCCAGGGCGTTGCTTTTCTTGTGGACAAATAGGACATTGGATGACGCAATGCCCACGCCAGGCCAGGCAAAAGAGAGAAAAATCACCTGGCACATGTCCACGCTGTGGTAAAGGGAAGCACTGGGCTAAAGATTGCAGGTCAAGAACAGATCGCAATGGCCGCCCAATTTCGGGAAACTGGAGAGGGGGCCAGCCCCTGGCCCCGCAAAACCATGGGGCAGTCCCACCCTCTTCTCGGCCACAAGTGCATCTTCTAACAACCCCCCAAGATCAGTCTCCAGCCTCCTCCGTCCCACCCCAGGCAGTGCAGGATTGGACCTCTGTTCCTCCACCTGCTCAGTATTGACCCCAGAGATGGGGACACAAGCTCTCCCCACGGGGGTCTTCGGCCCCCTTCCCCCGGGAGTGGCTGGATTGCTGTTAGGGCGAAGTAGCTCAGCCCTTAAAGGGATACAGATTACACCTGGCAAAATTGACCAGGATTTTACTGGAGAAATCAAAGTTATGGCCTCTGCCCCGAAACACGTGGTATCGATCCCAGCCGGTCAAAAATTAGCACAATTAATACTTGTGCCTTTACCTCCCGGGGAGACTGCTAATTCCCCATGTGGACAGAGAGGATTTAGATCTTCTGATATCTATTGGGTACAAAGCATAAAACAAGAGAGGCCTGAGATGACTATATTTATACAAGAAAAGCCCTTTAAAGGAATATTAGACACTGGAGCAGATGTGTCTGTGATATCTAAAAAACATTGGCCAGCCCAATGGCCCCTGACAACCTCTATGACTTCCCTACAGGGGGTTGGGCAAGCAACTGACCCACAGCAGAGCAGTGCGATCCTTGTTTGGAGAGATGAGGAAGGGCACTCTGGTCATTTTCAGCCATTTGTCCTGGATCATCTGCCAATTAATTTATGGGGTCGTGATATCATGGAAAAAATGGGAGTGTATATGTTTAGTCCTAGTGCTGCGGTCACTAAGCAGTTACTTGATCAAGGCCTCCTCCCCTTTAGGGGACTAGGCCGAGCAGCACAGGGGGAGCTAGAGCCACTCCAACCCCAGTCTCACCCTACGAGACAAGGATTAGGGTATCCCTTGACGGGAGCTGTCGTTTGCCCTCCCCCTCATGCTGATCCCATAAATTGGCTCTCTGAACAACCGGTATGGGTTGAACAGTGGCCTCTTTCACTAGAAAAGATCATTGCAGTACAGCAGCTGGTACAGGAACAGCTGGACTTGGGGCATGTGGCCCCTTCTAACTCTCCATGGAATTCTCCAATTTTTGTTATAAAGAAAAAGTCAGGTAAATGGAGGCTGTTACAGGATTTGAGAAAAATAAATGCCACAATGGAACTGATGGGGGCCCTACAGCCTGGCTTGCCTTCACCCATGGCAATCCCAAAGGATACTTATAAGATTATTACAGATTTGAAGGATTGTTTCTATACTATACCCCTGGCGCCTCAAGACTGTAAGCGCTTTGCCTTCAGCGTCCCCTCTGTTAATTTTAAAGAACCCATGAAGCGATATCACTGGCTTGTGCTCCCACAGGGCATGGCAAGTAGCCCAACTTTATGTCAAAGTTTTGTAGCTAGAGCCATTTCTTCCACTCGTGAAAAATTTTCTTCTGTTTATATTGTTCATTATATGGATGACATCTTGTTGGCTTGTTCTGACCCTATCGTCGTACGACAAGCCTTTGGACAACTAAAGCAAGATCTGAGCCTCGTTGGCCTTATAATAGCAGCTGAAAAGGTTCAGGAACATTCCCCTTTTACATATCTAGGCCATATATTAGGCCCACACTATTTTAAAACCCAAAAAATACAATTAAAAACTTCACACTTAAGAACTCTTCATGATTTTCAGCAATTCTTAGGAGATATAAATTGGCTTCGGCCTTATCTAAAGCTCTCCACAGGAGAGTTAAAACCCCTTTTTGATCTCTTAAAAGGAGATACCAACCCTACATCCTTGCGCGAATTAAATCCTGACGCCAAGAGGGCCATCCAAATTGTAGAAAAGGCAATTTCCCAGCAACAAATGACCTATTGTGACTATTCTAAACCCTGGGGAGTTTACATTTTAGCTACTTCTCACTCCCCAACTGCTGTATTGTGGCAGGATGGCCCACTTTTATGGCTTTATCTACCATCAACACCCGGCAAAGTGCTGACCCCCTACTACGAATTGGTAGCTAATCTGATACATATGTGCCGAGTGGATTCCCGTAAATATTTAGGTCAGGAACCTCATTTTATCTGTGTCCCATATAATCTACAACAACAAGATTGGCTATTCGCCCATTGTGATTCTTGGGCCATTGCTTGGGCCAATTATACGGGGAAAATTTTGCATCACTACCCGTCTAACAAACTTCTCCAATTTGCTGCGTGTCATACGTTTCTATTTCCTTCCATAGTACAGGCCTCGCCTTTATCTTCTGCTGCTTTGGTATTTACAGATGGATCCTCTAATGGAAAGGCTGCTTTGACCATTAATGGGAAAACTCAATCTTGGGTTACGGGTTTTTCCTCCGCCCAAGAGGTGGAATTAGAGGCTGTTTTACAAGCACTCGTCCTGTTACAAGACGAGCCCTTTAACTTATACTCAGACAGTCAATATGTAATTCGTGCTCTTCAAGTCATAGAAACTGTTCCCTTTATTGGAACTACTAACTCCAATATTCAGACCCAATTTCGCCAAGTACAAACTTTGCTTTGTTCTCGCAACCACCCCTGTTTTTTTGGCTTTGTTCGAGCTCACACTAATCTTCCTGGCCCTTTAAGTGAGGGCAATGCAGTTACTGACTCAGCCACCAGAGTTTACTTAACTCAGGTTGAACTTGCTAAGCAGTCACATGCCATCCATCATCAAAACAGCCGAGCCTTGCGCCGACAGTTTAAATTATCTAGAGAAGCGGCACGTCAAATAGTTAAGACTTGCTCCAACTGTGTCCCTTTTTCACCAGCCCCCCATTTAGGTATAAATCCACGAGGACTGCTTTCTAATCACATTTGGCAGATGGATGTCACACATATTCCATCATTTGGCCGATTAAAATATGTCCATGTTACTGTAGATACTTATTCTAATTTTATCTTGGCCACCCCCCTTGCTGGGGAAGCCACTAAACATTGTATCTCTCACTGCATCCGATGCTTTGCTGAGATGGGGATTCCCTCGCAAATAAAAACAGATAATGGCCCTGGCTATGCAAGCCGAGCATTTCAATCCTTCTGCCATTCCTATAATATCACTCATATTACAGGCATTCCTTACAATCCTCAAGGTCAAGGCATTGTGGAGAGAGCTAATGGATTATTAAAACATCAAATTGCTAAAATACAGAAAGGAGAGTCATATCCCGCTACCCCTGTGAATATACTTAATCATGCTTTATTTGTTTTAAATTTTTTGAATTTGGATTCAAATAATTTATCTGCTGCTCAGCGATTCTGGGAAAAAAGAGCGCAGCGTCCTTTTGCCTTAGTAAAGTGGAAGGATCCCCTAACTGGTGCTTGGCATGGACCCGATCCTGTTCTAACCTGGGGTCGAGGGCATGTATGTGTTTTTTCACAAGGAGAAAATGACGCCCGCTGGCTGCCTGAACGCTGCGTTCGGATCGTGGAGAGTGACAGTGGCCATCCAAGCAGCGACTCACTGGGCCTACACCCCCAACCCTCCAGTGGTGCATCCTGCGACGTGGGAAGGACCTGAGTTATTTGTGCATGTCAATTGGGACTGCTACTGATCCACTTGTTCCACACATTCATATGAGCTGTGTTTCTCCCCCTTTTACTATTATGTGGGGACCTTTTAACATATTCATTGACTCTACACAATTTAATATGTGACATTATTTTGTCTTTACCATCCCTCTTCTTAATAACCTTTTTTGTAAAAGATGCCCAGGTGAAAAGCAAAGGCCTCCAGAGGTAAGTAGAAGTCGGCCGACCCCCTTGTATGTCTGCGTTTTATTTTATTTTATTTTATTTTATTTTATTTTTGTTTGTTTGTTTGAAAAGGTGCACTGTGGGCCTAATACAGAGGCCTGGGTGGTCAAGGGACGCCTTGACCCCCCCCTCCCCTTCTGAGTTTCTTGTCGATAACAAGGCATACCTGAGAGTCCCACCAGCAAGACATGTCTAAATCTAAAAATAACTGTTTGGTGAAAACATTCATTTGAGCTCATGTTTTTTGTGTTAAGTGTATCTGATTGAGTCCAATTTTCTTGTTATATGTCAATGTCTGATTATTTAGAAGTCTCCGTTTCTCTGTCTTGTTCGTGTTACATGTTTTTCCTTGTCCAGTTTTGTCTTTAAAATTGGTACCATTTCTAAGTATGGATCCTTATGGGTTTTCTGTGCATACTCAAGCACACATCCTTGTTTTTTTTTTGAACATTTCTGGGCCTAGCATGGCCGCTCCCCCATGTCTGCAGTTGTAACAAGCCCTGGAAAAATAAATTCCAGCTAAGTTGCCTTGCAAAAAGTTTTGTTTTGAACCTGGTTCTCATCTGTAAGAGTAAAATTGGCAAAACTCTCTTGACACAAACTTCCGGAAATTGAACGGCCGATATTAATTTTGCGCGCTTTATGATCTTTGAGTATGAATGTGTGTGAATGAGTGAGTGAACATGTTCAAGGTTAAATTGTCAGCATGCTGTATAAAACAATGGATAAATTTATACTTAAACACAAAGACAATTGGGTAAATCTAAGCTTAAAACTTCAACAAAAATATTAGGTTTGAATGTTTACTATGTCTCAAAGGAGTATTGCATTGTCTTAAAGAAAAACTGGTAAATATTTTTCTAGATCCTGAAATCTGCATTTTATTGCAGGGAATATAGCTGTTTACATTGTAAACATTGTATCCTGTTTAGCACAGAGGTATTAGGGAATTTGGGATTTATTACCTTAAGTTAAAGTTTGGAGACATGTATTAGAGATTTAAATGTAAAATTGTTCATTAACGTCAGAAACTTTGTCTGTCTGTCTTTTCTTGCAAACTGACACTAGAAATCTAATGGTAAAATGTGGATAATGTGATTAGTATTTTAAAGGAATGTTTAAAGGTTTATCTCTGTATGATTTGGTTTCATGTTACTGGATTGCAATTGGATGTATCTTAGAAAAAGGAGGAAACTAAGTTCAGACTTAGATTTTTGGTGCACTGATGATGTTTGTAGTTCTTGCATTAAGGAAAAACATATTTGGGTTTAAACTGTGGGAGTTTTAGGCAGCAATCTTAACTGAAAAAAAAAGCCTCTTCTAAAAGGAGGCCTGAAGGCAAAGGGCGTTCCTTGAGCCCAAGGAGACCTGGAGAAAAGGGAGTGCCTTGAGCCCTTAAAGGTTTTTCAAATGCAAATGAAGATTAAAACGTTAAGTGTTTAAGTTTAAAAAGTGTAAACGTTTTAAAGAACATTAGAATTGGGTTTCTGAATAATATTTGAAAGTGAAGTTGTCTTAAATGTTTTAAGAAAGAGAAAAAGGGAAAATCAGGACTACCAAAATAACTTCCAGCTAGCCCATGGAGAAGTACAGCAATCCTTATTCAGATGTAACTTTGGCTTTTACCAGGTTCTAGGTAAGCTCATGCTTAGAGACTATTTCTGTGTTGACCACCTTGTTGCTTTAATTGGAGTAACGTGGCCTTTTGTAGGACTCACTGATCTGAATACTGCAGTTCTGAGCCAACCTCGGGCAAAGCAAAGTCCCTGTGAGACTGTGGTGTCTAATCTGGCAGCAGAGAGCTAATTGAGGCAGAGTTGCTTTGGAGCTCAAAGTGGCAGAGTGCTA
>JANJXV010000056.1:775000-945000 GCA_024803745.1 Megascapheus bottae | reverse complement strand
TAACGATTACCCTTACCCTAACCCTAACCCTAATCCTTAACCTACCCCAAACCCTAACCCTATCCCTATCCCTAAACCTATACTTAACCCTAACTCTAACCCTAATCCTTACCGTTACCTAACCCCAACCCTAACCCTAACCCTCACCCTAACCCTTACCCCTACCCTAACCCTAAGCCTAACCCTAACCTTAACCTAACCTTAACGATAACCCTAAACCTAACCCTTACCCTAACCCTAACCCTGACCCTAAACCTAACTGAACCCTAACCTTAAACCTAAACCCTACCCTTACCCTAACCCTAACCCTAAAACTAACCATAACCCTTACCCTTACACTAACCCTAACCCTAACCCTAACCCTTACCGTAACTGTAACCCTAACCCTAACCCCTAACCCTAAACCTACCCCTAACCCTTATCCTTACAGTAACCTAACCCTAACCCTAACTCTAACCATAACCCTAACCCTAACCCTAAGCCTAACCCTAACCCATACCCTTACCCTGACCCTAACCCTAACTCGAACCCTAACCCTAACCCTAACCCTAACCCTAACACTTACCATTACCCTAACCCTAACCCTGAACCTAACCCTAACCCTAACCCTAACACTCACCCTAACCCTTACCCCTACCCTAACCCTAAGCCTAACCCTAACCTTAACCTAACCTTAACGATAACCCTAAACCTAACCCTTACCCTAACCCTAACCCTGACCCTAAACCTAACTGAACCCTAACCTTAAACCTAAACCTTACGCTTACCCTAACCCTAACCCTAAAACTAACCATAACCCTTACCCTTACACTAACCCTAACCCTAACCCTAACCCTTACCGTAACTGTAACCCTAACCCTAACCCCTAACCCTAAACCTACCCCTAACCCTTATCCTTACAGTAACCTAACCCTAACCCTAACTCTAACCGTAACCCTAACCCTAAACCTAAGCCTAACCCTAACCCATACCCTTACCCTGACCCTAACCCTAACTCGAACCCTAACCCTAACCCTAACCCTAACCCTAACACTTACCATTACCCTAACCCTAACCCTGAACCTAACCCTTACCCTAACCCTAACACTCACCCTAAACATAACCCTTACCCTAACCCTCACCCTAACTCTAAACCTTACCCTTACCCTAACCCTAACCCTAACCTTAACCCCAACACTAAAACTAACCGTAACCCTTAAACTTACCCTAACACTCACGCTAACCCTAACCCTAACCCCAACCCTAACACTAATCCTTACCCTATTCCTCACCCTATCCCTAACCCTAAACTTAACCCTAACCCTTAACCTTACCCTAAGCCTAACCCTAAACCTAAGCCTAAACCTAAACCTAACCCTTACTCTTACCCTAACCCTAACCCTAAACCTAACCCTAACCCTAACCCTAACCCTTACCCTTACCCTAACCCTAACCGTGACCCTAACCCTAAACCTTACCCTTACCCTAAACCTAAACCTAACCCTTACCCTAACTCTAACCCTAACTCTAACCCTAACCCTAAACCTTACCATTACCCTAAACCTAACCATAACCCTTACCTAATCCTAACCCTAATCCTTACACTTACTTTAACCCTAACCCTAACCCGAACCCTACCCTTACCACTAAACCTAACCCTAGCCCCAAACCTTACCCTTACCCTAACCCTAACCCTAACCCCTAACCCTAACCCTAACCGTAACCCATACCCTCACCCTAACCCTAACCCTAACCCTAACCCTAACACTTATCCTAACCCTAACGCTAATCCTAAACCTAACCCTAACAGTACACCTAAACCTAACCCTTACCCTTTCCCTAACCCTAACCCTAACCCTAACCCTAACACTTACCCTTACCCTAAACCTAACCCTAAATTTAAACCTAACGCTAACCCTAACCCTAACCCTAACGATTACCCTTACCCTAACCCTAACCCTAATCCTTACCCTACCCCTAACCCTAACCCTAACCCTAAACCTAAACCTATACTTAACCCTAACCCTAACCCTAACCCTAATCCTTACCCTTACCTAACCCTAACCCTAACCCTAAACCTCACCCTAACCCTTACCCCTACCCTAACCCTAAGCCTAACCCTAACCCTATACCTAACCTTAACACTAACCGTAAACCTAACCCTTACCCTTACCCTAACCCGAACCCTAAACCTAACTGAACCCTAAACTTAACCCTACACCTTACCCTTACCTAACCCTAACCCTAAAACTAACCCTAACCCTTACCCTTACGCTAACCCTAACCCTAACCCTAATCCTTACCCTTACCCTACCACTAACCCTAACCTAACACTAACCTTTACCCTAACCCTTACCCTTACCCTAACCCTAACCCTAAACCTAACTGAACCCTAACCTTAACCCTAAACCTTACCCTTACCCTAACCCTAACCCTAAAACTAACCCTAACCCTTACCTTACTCTAACCCTAACCCTAACCCTAATCCTTATCCTTACCCTAACACTAACCCTAAACCTAACACTAACCCTTACCCTAACACTTACCCTTACCCTAACCCTAACCCTAACCCTAAACCTTTCCCTTAGCCTAACCCTAACCCTTACCCTAACCCTAACCTACCCTCACCCTTCCACTTACCCTAACCCTAACCCTAATTCTAACCCTAACCCTAACCCCTAACCCGAACCCTAACCAAACCTTAACCGTTAGCCTTATCCTAAAACTTACCCTTACCCTAACCATAACCCTAAACCTAAACCTAAACCTAACCCTAACACTAACCCCTAACCCTAACCCTAACAATAACCCTAACCCTAACCCTTACCCTAAACCTAACCCTAACCCTTAACCTTACCCTTAACCTAACCCTTACCCTGACCCTAATACTTACCCTTAACCTAACCCTAACCCTAACCCTAACCCTTATCCTAATCCTAACCTTAACCCTAACCCAAACCCTAACCCTAACCCTTACTCTAACCCTAACCCTAACCCTAACTTCTAACCCTAAACCTAAACCTAACCCTAACCCTTACCCTAACCCTACCCTAACCCTAACCCCTAACCCTAAACCTAACCTTAACCCTACCCCTTACCCTTACCCTAAACCTAATGCTAACCCTAACCCTAAAACTTACCTTACCCTAAACCTAACCCTAACCCTTACCCTAATCCTAACCCTAACCCTAACACTAACCCCTAACCCTAACCCCAACCCTAACATATAGCCTTACCCTAACCCTAACCTAACCCTAAACCTAAACCAAACCCTAATCCTAATCCTAACCCTAACCCTTACCCTAACCCTAACCCTAACCTAAACCCCAACCCTAACCCTAACCCTAACCCTATCTCTTACCCTAACCATAAACCTAACCCTAACCCTCAACCTAAACCTAAGCGTAATCCTAACCCTAACCCTTACCCTTACCCTAACCCTAACACTAACCCTAACCCTAACCCTAAACCTAACACCCTTACCCTAAACCTAAAGCTAACTCTAACCCTTACCCTAACCCTAACCTCTAACCCTAACCCTAATCCTAACCCTTAACCTTACCGTAAACCTAACCCTAACCCTAAACCCTAAACCTAATCCTAACCCTAACCCTTACCTTTCCCTTACCCTAACCCTAACTCTAACCCTAACCCTAACCCTAATTTTTACCCTAACCCAACCCCTAACTCTAACACTAAATCTAACACTAACCCTAACCCTAAGCCTAACCCTAACTCTTACTGTAAACCTAACCCTTTCCCTAACCCTAACCCTAACCCTTAACCTTACCCTTAACCTAACCCTTACCCTGACCCTAACACTTACCCTAACCCTAACCCTAACCTTAACCCCAACACTAATCCTAACCCTAACCCTTAAACTTACCCTAACACTCACCCTAAACCTAAACCTAACTCTAACCCTAACCCTAACCCTAATCCTTACCCTAATCCTCACCCTAACCCTAACCCTAACCTTAACCCAAACCCTTAACCTTACCCTAAGCCTAACCCTAAACCTGAGCCTAAACGTAAACCTAATCCTTACCCTTACCCTAACCCTAACCCTAAACATAAACTTAACCCTAACCCTAAACCTTACCCTTACCCTAACCCTAACCCTGAACCTAACCCTGAACCTTACCCTTACCCTAAACCTAAACCTAACCCTCACCCTAAACCTAACCCTAACTCTAAACCTAACCCTAATTCTTACCCTAACAATAACCCTCACCCTTATCCTAACCCTAACCCTAACCCTAACCTTAACCCTAACCCTTATCCTTACCCTAACCCTAACCTTAACCCTAACCCTTAACTAACCCTAACCCAAACCCTTATCCGTACCCTAACCCTTACCCCTACCCTAACGCTAAGCCTAACCCTAACCCTAACCCTAACCCTAACACTTATCCTAAACCTAGCGCTAACCCTAAACCTAACCCTAACACTAAACCTAACCTAACCCTTACCGTTACCCTAACCCTAACCCTAAACCTAACCCTAACACTAACCCTAACCCTAAACTTAAACCTAACGCTAACCCTAACCCTAACCCTAACGATTACTCTTACCCTAACCCTAACCCTAATCCTTACCCTATCCCAAACCCTAACCCTATCCCTAACCCTAAACCTATACTTAACACTAACCCTAACCCTAATCCTTACCCTTACCTAACCCTAACCCTAACCCTAACCCTCACGTTAACCCTTACCCCTACCCTAACCCTAAGCCTAACCCTAACCCTAAACCTAACCTTAACGCTAACCCTAAACCTAACCCTTACCCTTACCCTAACCCTGACCCTAAACTTAAACTTAACCCTAACCCTAAACCTTACCCTTACCCTAACCCTAACCCTGACCCTAACCCTGAACCTTACCCTTACCCTAAACCTAAACCTAACCCTCACCCTAAACCTAATCCTAACTCTAAACCTAACCCTAACTGTTACCCTAACAATAACCCTCACCCTTATCCTAACCCTAACCCTAACCCTAACCTTAAACCTAACGCTTATCCTTACCCTAACCCTAACCCTAACCCTAACCCTTACCTAACCCTAAGCCAAACCCTTATCCTTACCCTAACCCTTACCCCTACCCTAACGCTAAGCCTAACCCTAACCCTAACACGTATCCTAACCCTAGCGCTAACCCTAAACCTAACCCTAACATTAAACCTAAACCTAACCCTTACCCTTACCCTAACCCTAACCCTAAACCTAACCCTAACACTAACCATAACCCTAAACTTAAACCTAACGCTAACCCTAACCCTAAACCTAACGATTACCCTTACCCTAACCCTAACCCTAATCCTTACCCTACCCCTAACCCTAACACTATCCCTAACCCTAAACCTATACTTAACCCTAACCCTAACCCTAATCCTTACCGTTACCTAACCCTAACCCTAACTGTAACCCTCACCCTAACCCTTACCCCTACCCTAACCCTAAGCCTAACCCTAACCTTAACCTAACCTTAACGATAACCCTAAACCTAACCCTTACCCTTACCCTAACCCTGACCCTAAACCTAACTGAACCCTAACTTTAAACCTAAACCTTACCCTTACCCTAACCCTAACCCTAAAACTAACCATAACGCTTACCCTTACACTAACCCTAACCCTAACCCTAACCCTTACCCTTACCCTAACACTAACCCTAAACCTAACACTTACCCTTACCCTAACCCTTACCCTTACCCTAACCCTAACCCTAACCCTAAACTTAACCCTTACCCTAACCCTAACCCTTACCTAACCCTAACCCTAACCCTCACCCTTCCGCTTATCCTAACCCTAACCCTAATTCTAACCCTAACCCTAACCCCTAACCCGAACCCTAACCAAACCTTAACCGTTACCCTTATCCTAAAACTTACCCTTACCCTGACCATAACCCTAAACCTAACCTTAACCCTAACCCCTAACCCTAAACCTAACCCTACCCCTAACCCTTACCCTTATCCTAAACCAAATCCTAATCCCACCCCTAAACCTAACCATATCCCTAACCCTAAGCCTAACCCTAATCTTTAAACTTACCCTAACCCTACCCTAACTCCAAACCTAACACTTACCCTTACCCTAACCCTAACCCGAACCGTAACCCTTACACTAACACTAACCCTAACCCCTAAAGCTAACCCTAACCCTACCCCTAACCCTTACCCTTTCCCTAAACGAAACCGTAACCCTAACACTTACCCTTACCCTAACAATTACGCTAACCCTAACCCTTACCCTAAACTAACCCTAACCCTAAACCTAACCCTATCCCTTACCCTTACCCTAACCCTAACCTTCACCCTAAACCTTACCCCTACCCTAACCCTAAGCCTAACCCTAACCGTAACCCTTATCCTAACCCTAACCCTAACCCTAATCCTTACCCTAAACCTAACCCTAACCCTAACCCTAACCCTTGCCCTTACACTAACCCTAACAATAACCTTAATGCTAACCCTAACCCTAACCCTAATCCTTACCCTAACACTAACACTAACCCTTAGCCTAACCCTTACCCTTTCCTTAACCCTAACCCTTACCCTAAACCTAACCATAACCCTAACCCAAACCCTAACCCTAACCCTAACCCTAACCGTAACCCTAACCCTAACCCAAACCCTTTCCCTAACACTAAACCTAACCCTAAACCTAACCCTAACCCTAACACTTAAACTTACCCTAACCCTAACCCTAACCCCTAACCCTAAACCTAACCCTAACCCTAACGCTAACCCTTACCCTTATTTTAACCCTAATCCTAACCCTAACCCTAACACTTACCCTTACCCTAACCCTAACCCTAACCCTGAACCTAACCCTAACCCTAACCTTCACCCTTACCCTTACCCTAACCCTAAACGTAATCCGTACCCTAACCCTAACCCTAACTCTAACCCTAATCCTTACCCTAACCCTTACCCTTTCCCAAACCCTAACCCTAACCCGAAACCTAACCCAAACCTAATCCTTATCCTAACCCTAACCCTAACCCTAACCTTAACGCTAACCCTAACCCTAACCCAAACCCTTACCCTTATACTAACCCTAACAATAACCCTAACCCTAACCCTAACACTTACCCTAACCCTCCCCCTAACCCTAAACCTAACCCGAAACCTAACCCTAACCGTTACCCTTACCCTAACGCTAACCCGAACCCTAACACTTATCATTACCCTAACCCTAACCCTAACCCTAACCCTTACCCTAACCCTAAACCTAACCCCTAACCCTAACCTTACAACTAAACCTAACCCTAATCCTAACACTTACACTTACCCTAGGCCTAACCCTAAACCTTACCCTTACCCTAACCCTCACCCTAACCCTTACCCTTACCCTAACCCTAACCCCTAACTCAGACCCTTACCCTTACCCTAACACTAACCCTTACCCTTACCCTAACCCTAACCCTTATCCTTACCCTTACCCTTACCCTAACCCTAACCCTTATCCTTACCCTTACCCTTTCCCTAACCCTAACCCTTACCGTAACCTGAAACTTAACCCTAACCCAAACCTTAACAATAACCCTAAACCTTACTCTAGCCCTAAACCTAACCTAACCCCTAACCCTAACCCTAAACCTAACCCCAATCCTAACCCTAACACTTACCCTAACCGTAACCCTAACCCTAAACCTAACCCCTAACCTTAACCCTAACACTAACCCTAACCATAACACTTACGGTTACCCTATCCCTATCCCCAACCTAACCCTTACCCTAACCATAACCCTAACTCTAACTCCTAACCCTAACCCTAACCCTTACCCTTACCATAATCCTAACCCTAAATCTAACCCTAACCCTAACCCTAACCCTATCCCTTACCCTTTACCTAACCCTAACCCTAACCCTAACCCTAACACTTACCCTTACCCTCACCCTAACCCTAACGTTAAAGCTAACCCTAAACCTAACCCTAACCCTTACCCTAACCCTAACCTCACCCTAATCCTTACCCTAACCCTAACTCTAACACTAACCCTAACCGTAACACTTACCGTTACCCTATCCCTATCCCCAACCTAACCCATAGCCTAACCATAACCCTAACTCTGACTCCTAACCCTAACCCTAACCCTAACCCTTAGCCTTACCCTAACCCTAACCTTAACCTTAACACTTACCCTTACCCTAACCCTAACCCTATCCCAAACCCTTAAACCTAACCCTACACCCTAACCCCAACGTAACTCTGAACCTAACCCTAACCCTAACACTTACCCTTACTTTAACCCTAACCCTTACCGTAACCCTAAACCTAACCCTAACCCTAACCCTAACCCTAACGCTTACCTAACCCTAACCCAAACCCTTACCCTTACCCTAACCCTAACCCTAAACCTTACCCTTACGCTAAACCTAAACCTAACCCTTACCCTAACTCTTACCCTAACCCTAACCCTAACTCTCACCCTAACCATTACCCTTACTTTAACCCTAACCCTAACCCTAACCCTTCCCTTACACCTAACACTAACCCTAGCCCTAAACCTTACCCTTACCCTAACCCAAACCCTAACCCTAACCCCTAACCCAAACCCTTACCCTAACCGTAACCCATACCCTTACCCTAACCCTAACCCTAACCCTAAACCTAACACTTACCCTAACCCCAACCTTTACCATAATCCTCACCCTAAGCCTAACCCTAACCTTAACACAAACCCTTACCCTTACCCTAAGCCTAACCCCAAACCTAACCCTAAACCTAGCATTAACCGTTACCCTTACCCTAACCCTAACCCTAAACCTAAATGAAACCCTAACCCTAACCCTTATCCTTACCCTAACCCTAACTCTAACCCTAACCCTAAACCTTACCCTTACCCTAAACCTAACACTAACCCTTACCCTAATCCTAACCCTAATCCTTACACTTACCTTAACACTAACAATAACCCTAACCCTACCCTTACCACTAACCCTAAACCTAGACCCAAACCTTACCCTTACCCTAACCCTAACCCTAACCACTAACCCTGACCCTATCCCTAAACCTAACCTTAACGCTAACCCTAAACCTAACCCTTACCCTTACCCTAACATTGACCCTAAACTTAAACTTAACCCTAACCCTAAACCTTACCCTTACCCTAAACCTAACCCTGACCCTAACCCTGAACCTTACCCTTACCCTAAACCTAAACCTAACCCTCACCCTAATCCTTACCCTAAACCTAAACCTAACACTAACCCTAATCCTAACCCTTACCCTTACCCTAACCCTAACCCTAACCCTAACCCTAACACTTACCCTAACCCTAACCCTTACCATAATCCTCACTCTAACCCTAACCCTAACCTTAACCCTTACTCTTACCCTTACCCTAAGCCTAACCCTTAACCTAACCCTAAAGCTAACCCTAACCCTTACCCTTACCCTAACCCTAACCCTAAACCTAACCCTAACCCTAACCCTAACCCTTATCCTTACCCTAACCCTTACTCTAACCCTAACCCTAAACCTTACCCTTACCCTAATCCTAACACTAATCCTTACACTTACCTTAACACTAACAATAACCCTAACCCAACACTGACCACTAACCCTAACCCTAGCCCCAAACCTTACCCTTACCCTAACCCTAAACCTAACCCCTAACCCTAACCCTAACCGTAGCCCATACCCTTACCCTAAACCTAACCCTAACCTTAACCCTAACCCGAACACTAACCCTTACCTTACCCTAACCCTAATCCTAAACCTAACCCAAACCCTAACCCTAACGCTTACCATTACCCTAACCCTAACCCTAACCCTAACCCTTACCCTTATCCTAACCCTAACCCTAACCCTAACCCTAACACATACTCTAACCCTCACCCTAACCCTAAACCTAACACTAAACCTAACCCTAACCCTTACCCTTACCCTAAACCTAAACCTAATTCTTATCATTACCCTAACCCTAACCCTAACCCTAACACTTACCCTAAACATAACCCTAACCGTAACCCCAAAACCTAACCTCACGCCTAACCCTAACCCTTACCCTAACACTTACCCTTACCCTAGCCCTAACCCTAACCCTTACCCTTACCCTAACCCTAACCCTAAACCTAACCCTTACCCTTACCCTAACCCTAACCCCTAACCCTAACCCTTACCTTTACCCTAACTCTAACCCTTACCTTACCCTAACCCTTACCTTGACACTAACATTTACCCTTAACCTAACCCTAACCCTAACCCTAACCCTTACCCTTACCCTTACTCTTTCCCTAACCCTAAACCTTACCGTAACCCGAACCTTAACCCTAACCCAAACCATAACCCTAACCCTAACGCTTACTCTAACCCTAATCCTAACCCTAACCCTAACTTCTAACCCTAACCCTAACCCTTACCCTTACCCTAACCCTAACCCTAACCCTAACCCCTAACCATAAACCTAAACCTAACCCTACCCCCTACCCTTACACTAAACCTAACGCTAACCCTAACCCTAACACTTACCTTACCCTAAAACTAACCCTAAACCTAACCCTTACCCTAATCCTAACCCTAACCCTAAACCTAACCTCTAACCCTAACCCTAACCCTAACACATAGCCTTAACCTAACCCGAACCCTAACCCTAAACCTAATGCTAAAACTAATCCTAAACCTATCCCTTACCCTAACCCTTACCCTAACCTTAACCCCAACCCTAACCCTAACCCTAACCCTATCTCTTACTCTAACCCTAAACCTAACCCTAAACCTCACCCTAAACCTAAGCGTAATCCTAACCCTAACCCTTACCCTTACCCTAACCCTAAAGCTATCCCTAACCCTTAAACTATCCCTAACCTCTAACCCTAACCCTAACCCTTAACCTTACTGTAAACCTAACCCTAACCCTAAACCCTAACCCTAACCCTAACCCTAAACCTTACCCTTTCCCTTACCCTAACCCTAACTCTAACCTTAACCCTAACCCTAACCCTTACCCTAACCTAACCCTAACCCTAACCCTAAACCGAACCCTAAACCTAACCCTAAGCTAACCATAACCCTTACTGTAAACCTAACCCTTTCCCTAACCCTAACCCTAACACTAAACATAACCCTAACCCTAAACCTAACCCTAACCCTAAGCCCTAACCCTAAACCTACACCTAACCCTAACCCTAAACTTACCCTTATCCTAACCCTAACCCTAACCCTAACCTAACCCTATCCGAACACTTACCCTCACACTTACCCTAACACTAACCCTAACCCTAACACTTACCCTAACCCTAACCCTAACCATAACCATAACCGTCACACTAACCCTTAACCCCACCCTAACCCTAAGCCTAACCCTAACCCTAACCCTAACCCTAACCCTTATCCTAACCCTAACGCTCACCCTAATCCTTTCCCTAATCCTACCCCTAACACTAACCCTTATCCTAACCCTAACCCTAACCCTAATCCTAACCCTAACACTTACCCTAACCCTAACCCTAACCCTAAACCTAACTCCTAACCCTAACCCTACCACTAACCCTAACCGTAGCACTTACCGTTACCCTATCCCTATCCCCAACCTAACGCTTACCCTAACTATAACCCTAACTCTAACTCCTAACCCTAACCCTAACCCTAACCCTTAACCTTACCCTAACCCAAACCCTTACCCTTCCCCTAACCGTAACCCTAAACCTTACCCTTACGCTAAACCTAAACCTAACCCTTACCCTAACTCTTACCCTAACCCTAACCCTAATACTAAACCTAACCCTTACCCTTACCTTAACCCTAACCCTAACCCTAACCCTAACCATACCCTTACCCCTAACACTAACCCTAGCCCTAAACCTTACCCTTACCCTAACCCTAACCCTAAACCTAACCCCTAACCCTAACCCTAAACCTAACCGTAACCCATAACCTTACCCTAACCCTAACCCTAACCTTAACCCTAAACCTAACACTAACCCTAACCCTAACCCTTACCCTTACCATAACCCTAACCCTAAATCTAACCCTAACCCTAACCCTAAACCTTAACCTTAACCTAACCCTAAACCTAACCCTAACCCTAACACTTACCCTTACCCTCACCCTAACCGTAACGTTAAAGCTAACCCTAAACCTAACCCTAACCCTTATCCTAACCCTAACCCTAACCCTAATCCTTACCCTAACCCTCACTCTAAACTAACCCTAACCGTAACACTTACCGTTACCCTATCCCTATCGCCAACCTAACCCTTACCTTAACCATAACCCTAACTCTAACTCCTAACCCTTACCCTAACCCTAACGCTTAACCTTACCCTAACCCTAAACCTAACCTTAACACTTACCCTTACCCTAACCCCAACCCTAACCCTAACCCTTACGCTAACCCTAAACCTAACCCTACACCCTAACCCTAACGTAACTCTGAACCTAACCCTAACCCTAACACTTACCCTTACCTTAACTCTAACCCTAACCATAACCCTTACCGTAACCCAAAACCTAACCCTAACCCTAACCCTAACCCTAACCCTAACCCTTACCTAACCCCAACCCGAACCCTTACCCTTACCCTAACCCTAACCCTAAACCTTACCCTTACGCTAAACCTAAACCTTACCCTTACCCAACTCTTACCCTAACCCTAACCCTAACTCTAACCCTAACCCTTACCTTACTTTAACCCTAACCCTAACCCTAACCCTATCCCTACCCTTACCCCTAACCTAACCCTAGCCCTAAACCTTACCCTTACCCTAACCCTAACCCTAACCCCTAACCCTAACCCTAACCCTAACCCCTAACCCTAACCCTAACCCTAACCGTAACCCATACATTTAACCTAACCCTAACTCTAACCCTAACCTAACACTTACCCTAACCCCAACCCTTAACATAATCCTCACCCTAACCCTAACCCTAACCCTAACCCTAACCCTTACCCTTTCCCTAAGCCTAACCCTAAACCTAAACCTAAACCTAACCTAACCCTTACCCTTACCCTAACCCTAAACCTAAACCTAAACATAACCCTAACCCTTATCCTTACCATAACCCTAACTCTAACCCTAAACCTAAACCTTACCCTTACCCTAAACTTAACACTAACCCTTACCCTAATCCTAACCCTAATCCTTACATTTACCTTATCACTAACAATAACCCTAACCCTACCCTTACCACTAACCCTAACCCTAGCCCCAAACCTTACCCTTACCCTAACCCTAACCCTAACCACTAACCCTAACCCTAACCCTAATCCTTACCCTAAACCTAAACCTAACACTAAACCTAATCCTAACCCTTACCCTTACCCTAAACCTAACCCTAACCCGAACCCTAACATTTACCCTAACCCTAACCCTTACCATAATCCTCACCCTAACCCTATCCCTAAACTTAACCCTTACCCTTACCCTTACCCTAAGCCTAACCCTAAACCTAACCCTAAACCTAACCCTAACCCTTACCCTTAACCTAACCCTAACCCTAACCCTTATCCTTACCCTAACCCTTACTCTAACCCTAACCCTAAACCTTACCCTTACACTAATCCTAACCCTAATCCTTTCACTTACCTTAACACTAACAATAACCATAACCCTACCCTTACAACTAACCCTAACCCTAGCCCCAAACCTTACCCTTACCCTTACCATAACCCCAATCCCTAACCCTAACCCTAACCGTAACCCATACCCTTACCCTAACCCTAACCCTAACCGTAACCCTAACTCTAACACTAACCCTAACCCTAACCCTTACCCTTACCCTAACCCTAATCCTAAACCTAACCCAAACCCTAACCCTAACCCTTACCATTACCCTAACCCTAACCCTAACCCTAACCCTTACCCTTATCCTAACCCTAACCCTAACACTAACCCTAACCCTAACACTTACCCTAACCCTCACCCTAACCCTAAACCTAACCCTAAACCTAACCCTAACCCTTACCCTTAACCTAACCCTAACCCTAACCCTTATCCTTACCCTAACCCTTACTCTAACCCTAACCCTAAACCTTACCCTTACACTAATCCTAACCCTAATCTTTTCACTTACCTTAACACTAACAATAACCATAACCCTACCCTTACAACTAACCCTAACCCTAGCCCCAAACCTTACCCTTACCCTTACCCTAACCCTAATCCCTAACCCTAACCCTAACCGTAACCCATACCCTTACCCTAACCCTAACCCTAACCGTAACCCTAACTCTAACACTAACCCTAACCCTAACCCTTACCCTTACCCTAACCCTAATCCTAAACCTAACCCAAACCCTAACCCTAACCCTAACCCTAACCCTAACCCTTACCCTTATCCTAACCCTAACCCTAACACTAACCCTAACCCTAACACTTACCCTAACCCTCACCCTAACCCTAAACCTAACCCTAAACCTAACCCTAACCCTTACCCTTACCCTAACCCTAACCCTAACCCTAACCCTAACCCTAACCCTAACACTTATCATTACCCTATCCATAACCCAAACACTTACCCTAACCCTAACCCTAACCCTAACTCCTAACCCTAACCTTACCCCTAACCCTAACCCTAACCCTAACCCTTCCCTTACACCTAAACCTAACCCTAGCCCTAAACCTTACCCTTACCATAACCCTAACCCTAAATCTAACCCTAACCCTAACCCTAACCCTAAACCTTAACCTTAACCTAACCCTAAACCTAACCCTAACCCTAACGCTAACCCTTACCCTTATTTTAACCCTAATCCTAACCCTAACCCTAACACTTACCCTTACCCTAACCCTAACCCTAACCCTGAACCTGACCCTAACCCTAACCTTCACCCTTACCCTTACCCTAACCCTAAACGTAATCCGTACCCTAACCCTAACCCTAACTCTAACCCTAATCCTTACCCTAACCCTTACCCTTTCCCAAACCCTAACCCTAACCCGAAACCTAACCCAAACCTAATCCTTATCCTAACCCTAACCCTAACCCTAACCTTAACGCTAACCCTAACCCTAACCCAAACCCTTACCCTTATACTAACCCTAACAATAACCCTAACCCTAACCCTAACACTTACCCTAACCCTCCCCCTAACCCTAAACCTAACCCGAAACCTAACCCTAACCGTTACCCTTACCTTAACGCTAACCCGAACCCTAACACTTATCATTACCCTAACCCTAACCCTAACCCTAACCCTTACCCTAACCCTAAACCTAACCCCTAACCCTAACCTTACAACTAAACCTAACCCTAATCCTAACACTTACACTTACCCTAGGCCTAACCCTAAACCTTACCCTTACCCTAACCCTCACCCTAACCCTTACCCTTACCCTAACCCTAACCCCTAACTCAGACCCTTACCTTACCCTAACTCTAACCCTTACCCTTAACCTAACCCTTACCCTGACCCTAACACTTACCCTTAACCTAACCCTAACACTAACCCTTACCCTTACCCTAACCCTAACCCTTATCCTTACCCTTACCCTTACCCTAACCCTAACCCTTATCCTTACCCTTACCCTTTCCCTAACCCTAACCCTTACCGTAACCTGAAACTTAACCCTAACCCAAACCTTAACAATAACCCTAAACCTTACTCTAGCCCTAAACCTAACCTAACCCCTAACCCTAACCCTAAACCTAACCCCAATCCTAACCCTAACACTTACCCTAACCGTAACCCTAACCCTAAACCTAACCCCTAACCTTAACCCTAACACTAACCCTAACCATAACACTTACGGTTACCCTATCCCTATCCCCAACCTAACCCTTACCCTAACCATAACCCTAACTCTAACTCCTAACCCTAACCCTAACCCTTACCCTTACCATAATCCTAACCCTAAATCTAACCCTAACCCTAACCCTAACCCTAACCCTATCCCTTACCCTTTACCTAACCCTAACCCTAACCCTAACCCTAACACTTACCCTTACCCTCACCCTAACCCTAACGTTAAAGCTAACCCTAAACCTAACCCTAACCCTTACCCTAACCCTAACCTCACCCTAATCCTTACCCTAACCCTAACTCTAACACTAACCCTAACCGTAACACTTACCGTTACCCTATCCCTATCCCCAACCTAACCCATAGCCTAACCATAACCCTAACTCTGACTCCTAACCCTAACCCTAACCCTAACCCTTAGCCTTACCCTAACCCTAACCCTAACCTTAACACTTACCCTTACCCTAACCCTAACCCTATCCCAAACCCTTACGCTAACCCTAAACCTAACCCTACACCCTAACCCCAACGTAACTCTGAACCTAACCCTAACCCTAACACTTACCCTTACTTTAACCCTAACCCTTACCATAACCCTAAACCTAACCCTAACCCTAACCCTAACCCTAACGCTTACCTAACCCTAACCCAAACCCTTACCCTTACCCTAACCCTAACCCTAAACCTTACCCTTACGCTAAACCTAAACCTAACCCTTACCCTAACTCTTACCCTAACCCTAACCCTAACTCTCACCCTAACCATTACCCTTACTTTAACCCTAACCCTAACCCTAACCCTTCCCTTACACCTAACACTAACCCTAGCCCTAAACCTTACCCTTACCCTAACCCAAACCCTAACCCTAACCCCTAACCCAAACCCTTACCCTAACCGTAACCCATACCCTTACCCTAACCCTAACCCTAACCCTAAACCTAACACTTACCCTAACCCCAACCTTTACCATAATCCTCACCCTAAGCCTAACCCTAACCTTAACACAAACCCTTACCCTTACCCTAAGCCTAACCCCAAACCTAACCCTAAACCTAGCATTAACCGTTACCCTTACCCTAACCCTAACCCTAAACCTAAATGAAACCCTAACCCTAACCCTTATCCTTACCCTAACCCTAACTCTAACCCTAACCCTAAACCTTACCCTTACCCTAAACCTAACACTAACCCTTACCCTAATCCTAACCCTAATCCTTACACTTACCTTAACACTAACAATAACCCTAACCCTACCCTTACCACTAACCCTAAACCTAGACCCAAACCTTACCCTTACCCTAACCCTAACTCTAACCACTAACCCTGACCCTATCCCTAAACCTAAACTTAACGCTAACCCTAAACCTAACCCTTACCCTTACCCTAACATTGACCCTAAACTTAAACTTAACCCTAACCCTAAACCTTACCCTTACCCTAAACCTAACCCTGACCCTAACCCTGAACCTTACCCTTACCCTAAACCTAAACCTAACCCTCACCCTAATCCTTACCCTAAACCTAAACCTAACACTAACCCTAATCCTAACCCTTACCCTTACCCTAACCCTAACCCTAACCCTAACCCTAACACTTACCCTAACCCTAACCCTAACCCTTACCATAATCCTCACTCTAACCCTAACCCTAACCTTAACCCTTACTCTTACCCTTACCCTAAGCCTAACCCTTAACCTAACCCTAAAGCTAACCCTAACCCTTACCCTTACCCTAACCCTAACCCTAAACCTAACCCTAACCCTAACCCTAACCCTTATCCTTACCCTAACCCTTACTCTAACCCTAACCCTAAACCTTACCCTTACCCTAATCCTAACACTAATCCTTACACTTACCTTAACACTAACAATAACCCTAACCCAACACTGACCACTAACCCTAACCCTAGCCCCAAACCTTACCCTTACCCTAACCCTAAACCTAACCCCTAACCCTAACCCTAACCGTAGCCCATACCCTTACCCTAAACCTAACCCTAACCTTAACCCTAACCCGAACACTAACCCTTACCTTACCCTAACCCTAATCCTAAACCTAACCCAAACCCTAACCCTAACGCTTACCATTACCCTAACCCTAACCCTAACCCTAACCCTTACCCTTATCCTAACCCTAACCCTAACCCTAACCCTAACACATACTCTAACCCTCACCCTAACCCTAAACCTAACACTAAACCTAACCCTAACCCTTACCCTTACCCTAAACCTAAACCTAATTCTTATCATTACCCTAACCCTAACCCTAACCCTAACACTTACCCTAAACATAACCCTAACCGTAACCCCAAAACCTAACCTCACGCCTAACCCTAACCCTTACCCTAACACTTACCCTTACCCTAGCCCTAACCCTAACCCTTACCCTTACCCTAACCCTAACCCTAAACCTAACCCTTACCCTTACCCTAACCCTAACCCCTAACCCTAACCCTTACCTTTACCCTAACTCTAACCCTTACCCTTACCCTAACCCTTACCTTGACACTAACATTTACCCTTAACCTAACCCTAACCCTAACCCTAACCCTTACCCTTACCCTTACTCTTTCCCTAACCCTAAACCTTACCGTAACCCGAACCTTAACCCTAACCCAAACCATAACCCTAACCCTAACGCTTACTCTAACCCTAATCCTAACCCTAACCCTAACTTCTAACCCTAACCCTAACCCTTACCCTTACCCTAACCCTAACCCTAACCCCTAACCATAAACCTAAACCTAACCCTACCCCCTACCCTTACACTAAACCTAACGCTAACCCTAACCCTAACACTTACCTTACCCTAAAACTAACCCTAAACCTAACCCTTACCCTAATCCTAACCCTAACCCTAAACCTAACCTCTAACCCTAACCCTAACCCTAACACATAGCCTTAACCTAACCCGAACCCTAACCCTAAACCTAATGCTAAAACTAATCCTAAACCTATCCCTTACCCTAACCCTTACCCTAACCTTAACCCCAACCCTAACCCTAACCCTAACCCTATCTCTTACTCTAACCCTAAACCTAACCCTAAACCTCACCCTAAACCTAAGCGTAATCCTAACCCTAATCCTTACCCTTACCCTAACCCTAAAGCTATCCCTAACCCTTAAACTATCCCTAACCTCTAACCCTAACCCTAACCCTTAACCTTACTGTAAACCTAACCCTAACCCTAAACCCTAACCCTAACCCTAACCCTAAACCTTACCCTTTCCCTTACCCTAACCCTAACTCTAACCTTAACCCTAACCCTAACCCTTACCCTAACCTAACCCTAACCCTAACCCTAAACCGAACCCTAAACCTAACCCTAAGCTAACCATAACCCTTACTGTAAACCTAACCCTTTCCCTAACCCTAACCCTAACACTAAACATAACCCTAACCCTAAACCTAACCCTAACCCTAAGCCCTAACCCTAAACCTACACCTAACCCTAACCCTAAACTTACCCTTATCCTAACCCTAACCCTAACCCTAACCTAACCCTATCCGAACACTTACCCTCACACTTACCCTAACACTAACCCTAACCCTAACACTTACCCTAACCCTAACCCTAACCATAACCATAACCGTCACACTAACCCTTAACCCCACCCTAACCCTAAGCCTAACCCTAACCCTAACCCTAACCCTAACCCTTATCCTAACCCTAACGCTCACCCTAATCCTTTCCCTAATCCTACCCCTAACACTAACCCTTATCCTAACCCTAACCCTAACCCTAATCCTAACCCTAACACTTACCCTAACCCTAACCCTAACCCTAAACCTAACTCCTAACCCTAACCCTACCACTAACCCTAACCGTAGCACTTACCGTTACCCTATCCCTATCCCCAACCTAACGCTTACCCTAACTATAACCCTAACTCTAACTCCTAACCCTAACCCTAACCCTAACCCTTAACCTTACCCTAACCCAAACCCTTACCCTTCCCCTAACCGTAACCCTAAACCTTACCCTTACGCTAAACCTAAACCTAACCCTTACCCTAACTCTTACCCTAACCCTAACCCTAATACTAAACCTAACCCTTACCCTTACCTTAACCCTAACCCTAACCCTAACCCTAACCATACCCTTACCCCTAACACTAACCCTAGCCCTAAACCTTACCCTTACCCTAACCCTAACCCTAAACCTAACCCCTAACCCTAACCCTAAACCTAACCGTAACCCATAACCTTACCCTAACCCTAACCCTAACCTTAACCCTAAACCTAACACTAACCCTAACCCTAACCCTTACCCTTACCATAACCCTAACCCTAAATCTAACCCTAACCCTAACCCTAAACCTTAACCTTAACCTAACCCTAAACCTAACCCTAACCCTAACACTTACCCTTACCCTCACCCTAACCGTAACGTTAAAGCTAACCCTAAACCTAACCCTAACCCTTATCCTAACCCTAACCCTAACCCTAATCCTTACCCTAACCCTCACTCTAAACTAACCCTAACCGTAACACTTACCGTTACCCTATCCCTATCGCCAACCTAACCCTTACCTTAACGATAACCCTAACTCTAACTCCTAACCCTTACCCTAACCCTAACGCTTAACCTTACCCTAACCCTAAACCTAACCTTAACACTTACCCTTACCCTAACCCTAACCCTAACCCTAACCCTTACGCTAACCCTAAACCTAACCCTACACCCTAACCCTAACATAACTCTGAACCTAACCCTAACCCTAACACTTACCCTTACCTTAACTCTAACCCTAACCATAACCCTTACCGTAACCCAAAACCTAACCCTAACCCTAACCCTAACCCTAACCCTAACCCTTACCTAACCCCAACCCGAACCCTTACCCTTACCCTAACCCTAACCCTAAACCTTACCCTTACGCTAAACCTAAACCTTACCCTTACCCAACTCTTACCCTAACCCTAACCCTAACTCTAACCCTAACCCTTACCTTACTTTAACCTTAACCCTAACCCTAACCCTATCCCTACCCTTACCCCTAACCCTAACCCTAGCCCTAAACCTTACCCTTACCCTAACCCTAACCCTAACCCCTAACCCTAACCCTAACCCTAACCCCTAACCCTAACCCTAACCCTAACCGTAACCCATACATTTAACCTAACCCTAACTCTAACCCTAACCTAACACTTACCCTAACCCCAACCCTTAACATAATCCTCACCCTAACCCTAACCCTAACCTTAACCCTAACCCTTACCCTTTCCCTAAGCCTAACCCTAAACCTAAACCTAAACCTAACCTAACCCTTACCCTTACCCTAACCCTAAACCTAAACCTAAACCTAACCCTAACCCTTATCCTTACCATAACCCTAACTCTAACCCTAAACCTAAACCTTACCCTTACCCTAAACTTAACACTAACCCTTACCCTAATCCTAACCCTAATCCTTACATTTACCTTATCACTAACAATAACCCTAACCCTACCCTTACCACTAACCCTAACCCTAGCCCCAAACCTTACCCTTACCCTAACCCTAACCCTAACCACTAACCCTAACCCTAACCCTAATCCTTACCCTAAACCTAAACCTAACACTAAACCTAATCCTAACCCTTACCCTTACCCTAAACCTAACCCTAACCCGAACCCTAACATTTACCCTAACCCTAACCCTTACCATAATCCTCACCCTAACCCTATCCCTAAACTTAACCCTTACCCTTACCCTTACCCTAAGCCTAACCCTAAACCTAACCCTAAACCTAACCCTAACCCTTACCCTTAACCTAACCCTAACCCTAACCCTTATCCTTACCCTAACCCTTACTCTAACCCTAACCCTAAACCTTACCCTTACACTAATCCTAACCCTAATCCTTTCACTTACCTTAACACTAACAATAACCATAACCCTACCCTTACAACTAACCCTAACCCTAGCCCCAAACCTTACCCTTACCCTTACCCTAACCCTAATCCCTAACCCTAACCCTAACCGTAACCCATACCCTTACCCTAACCCTAACCCTAACCGTAACCCTAACTCTAACACTAACCCTAACCCTAACCCTTACCCTTACCCTAACCCTAATCCTAAACCTAACCCAAACCCTAACCCTAACCCTTACCATTACCCTAACCCTAACCCTAACCCTAACCCTTACCCTTATCCTAACCCTAACCCTAACACTAACCCTAACCCTAACACTTACCCTAACCCTCACCCTAACCCTAAACCTAACCCTAAACCTAACCCTAACCCTTACCCTTAACCTAACCCTAACCCTAACCCTTATCCTTACCCTAACCCTTACTCTAACCCTAACCCTAAACCTTACCCTTACACTAATCCTAACCCTAATCCTTTCACTTACCTTAACACTAACAATAACCATAACCCTACCCTTACAACTAACCCTAACCCTAGCCCCAAACCTTACCCTTACCCTTACCCTAACCCTAATCCCTAACCCTAACCCTAACCGTAACCCATACCCTTACCCTAACCCTAACCCTAACCGTAACCCTAACTCTAACACTAAACCTAACCCTAACCCTTACCCTTACCCTAACCCTAATCCTAAACCTAACCCAAACCCTAACCCTAACCCTTACCATTACCCTAACCCTAACCCTAACCCTAACCCTTACCCTTATCCTAACCCTAACCCTAACACTAACCCTAACCCTAACACTTACCCTAACCCTCACCCTAACCCTAAACCTAACCCTAAACCTAACCCTAACCCTTACCCTTACCCTAACCCTAACCCTAACCCTAACCCTAACCCTAACACTTATCATTACCCTATCCATAACCCAAACACTTACCCTAACCCTAACCCTAACCCTAACTCCTAACCCTAACCTTACCCCTAACCCTAACCCTAACCCTAACCCTTCCCTTACACCTAAACCTAACCCTAGCCCTAAACCTTACCCTTACCATAACCCTAACCCTAAATCTAACCCTAACCCTAACCCTAACCCTAAACCTTAACCTTAACCTAACCCTAAACCTAACCCTAACCCTAACACTTACCCTTACCCTCACCCTAACCCTAACGTTAAAGCTAACCCTAAACCTAACCCTAACCCTTATCCTAACCCTAACCCTAACCCTAATCCTTACCCAAACCCTCACCCTAACACTAACCCTAACCGTAACACTTACCGTTACCCTATCCCTATCGCCAACCTAACCCTTACCCTAACCATAACCCTAACTCTAACTCCTAACCCTAACCCTAACCCTAACCCTTAACCTTACCCTAACCCTAAACCTAACCTTAACACTTACCCTTACCCTAACCCTAACCCTAACCCTAACCCTTACGCTAACGCTAAACCTAACCCTACACCCTAACCCTGACGTAACTCTGAACCTAACCCTAACCCTAGCACGTACCCTTACCTTAACCCTAACCCTAACCATAACCCTTACCGTAACCCAAAACCTAACCCTAACCCTAACCCTAACCCTAACCCTTACCTAACCCCAACCCGAACCCTTACCCTTACCCTAACCCTAACCCTAAACCTTACCCTTACGCTAAACCTAAACCTTACCCTTACCCTAACCCTAACCCTATCCCAAACCCTTACGCTAACCCTAAACCTAACCGTACACCCTAACCCTAACGTAACTCTGAACCTAACCCTAACCCTAACACTTACCCTTACCTTAAACCTAACCCTAACCCTAAACCTTACCCTTACGCTAAACCTAAACCTAACCCTTACCCTAACTCTTACCCTAAATCTAACCCTAACTCTCACCCTAACCCTTACCCTTACTTTAACCCTAACCCTAACCCTAACCCTTCCCTTACACCTAAACCTAACCCTAGCCCTAAACCTTACCCTTACCCTAACCCTAACCCCTAACCCAAACCCTTACCCTAACCGTAACCCATACCCTTACCCTAACCCTAACCCTAACCCTAAACCTAACACTTACCCTAACCCCAACCCTTACCATAACCCTCACCCTAACCCTAACCCTAACCTTAACCCAAACCCTTACCCTTACCCTAAGCCTAACCCCAAACCTAACCCTAAACCTAGCATTAACCCTTACCCTTACCCTAACCCTAACCCTAAACCTAACTGAAACCCTAACCCTAACCCTTATCCTTACCCTAACCCTAACTCTAACCCTAACCCTAAAACTTACCCTTACCCTAAACCTAACACTAACCCTTACCCTAATCCTAACCCTAATCCTTACACTTACCTTAACACTAACAATAACCCTAACCCTACCCTTACAACTAACCCTAACCCTAGACCCAAACCTTACCCTTACCCTAACCCTAAACCTAACCACTAACCCTGACCCTATCCCTAAACCTAACCTTAACGCTAACCATAAACCTAACCCTTACCCTTACCCTAACCCTGACCCTAAACTTAAACTTAACCCTAACCCTAAACCTTACCCTTACCCTAACCCTAACACTGACCCTAACCCTGAACCTTACCCTTACCCTAAACCTAAACCTAACCCTCACCCTAATCCTTACCCTAAACCTAAACCTAACACTAACCCTAATCCTAACCCTTACTCTTATCCTAACCCTAACCCTAACCCTTACCATAATCCTCACCCTAACCCTAACCCTAACCTTAACCCTTACTCTTACCCTTACCCTAAGCCTAACCCTTAACCTAACCCTAAAGCTAACCCTAACCCTTACCCTTGCCCTAACCCTAACCCTAAACCTAACCCTAACCCTAACCCTTATCCTTACCCTAACCCTTACTCTAACCCTAACCCTAAACCTTACCCTTACCCTAATCCTAACACTAATCCTTACACTTACCTTAACACTAACAATAACCCTAACCCAACCCTTACCACTAACCCTAACCCTAACCCCAAACCTTACCCTTACCCTAACCCGAAACCTAACCCCTAACCCTAACCCTAACCGTAACCCATAAACTTACCCTAACCCTAACCCAAACCTTAACCCTAACCCTAACACTAACCCTTACCCTTGCCCTAACCCTAATCCTAATCCTAACCCAAACACTAACCTTAACCCTTACCATTACCCTAAACCTAAGCCTAAACCTTACCCTAACCCTAACCCTAACCCTAACACTTACTCTAACCCTCACCCTAACCCTAAACCTAACCCTAAACCTAACCCTAACCTTTACCCTTACCCTAACCCTAACCCTAATACTTATCATTACCCTAACCCTAACCCTAACCCTAACACTTACCCTAACCCTAACCCTAACCGTAACCCCTAAACCTAACCTTACGCCTAACCCTAACCCTTACCCTAACACTTACCCTTACCCTAGCCCTAACCCTAACCCTTACCCTTACCCTAACCCTAACCATAACCCTAACCCTTACCCTTACCCTAACCCTAACCCCTAACCCTAACCCTTACCCTTACCCTAACTCTAACCCTTACCCTTACCCTAACCCTTACCTTGACACTAACATTTACCCTTAACCTAACCCTAACCCTAACCCTTACCCTTACCCTTACTCTTTCCCTAACCCTAAACCTTACCGTAACCCGAACCTTAACCCTAACCCAACCTTAACCCTAACCCTAACGCTTACTCTAACCCTAACCGTAACCCTAACCCTAACCCTAACTTCTAACCCTAACCCTAACCCTTACCCTTACCCTAACCCTAACCCAAACCCTAACCCCTAACCCTAAACCTAAACCTAACCCTACCCCCTACCCTTACCCTAAACCTAAAGCTAACCCTAACCCTAACACTTACCTTACCCTAACCCTAACCCTAAACCTAACCCTTACCCTAATCCTAACCCTAACCCTAAACCTAACCCCTAACCCTAACCCTAACCCTAACACATAGCCTTACCCTAACCCTAACACTAACCCTAAACCTAACCCTAACCCTAACCCTAAACCTATCCCTTACCCTAACCCTTACCCTAACCTTAACCCCAACCCTAAACCTAACCCTAACCCTATCTCTTACTCTAACCCTAAACCTAACCCTAAACCTCACCCTAAATCTAAGCATAATCCTAACCCTAACCCTTACCCTCACCCTAACCCTAAACCTAACCCTAACCTTAACCCTAAACGTAATACTTACCCTTACCCTAACCCTAAAGCTATCCCTAACACTTAAACTAACCCTAACTTCTAACCCTAACCCTAACCCTTAACCTTACCGTAAACCTAACCCTAACCCTAAACCCTAACCCTAACCCTAACCCTAAACCTTACCCTTTCCCTTACCCTAACCCTAACTCTAACCCTAACCCTAACCCTAAACCTTACCCTAACCTAACCCTAACCCTAACCCTAAACCGAACCCTAAACCTAACCCTAAGCCTAACCATAACCCTTACTGTAAACCTAACCCTTTCCCTAACCCTAACCCTAACACTAAACATAACCCTAACCCTAAACCTAACCCTAACCCTAAGCCCTAACCCTAAACCTACACCTAACCCTAACCCTAAACTTACCCTTATCCTAACTCTAACCTTAACCCTAACCTAACCCTACCCGAACACTTACCCTCACACTTACCCTAACCCTAACCCTAACGCTAACACTTACCCTAACCCTAACCATAACCATAACCGTCACCCTAACCCTTAACCCCACCCTAACCCTAAGCCTAACCCTAACCCTAACCCTAACCCTTATCCTAACCCTAACGCTCACCCTAATCCTTACCCTAATCCTAACCCTAACAATAACCCTTATCCTAACCCTAACCCTAACACTAATCCTAACCCTAACACTTACCCTAACCCTAACCCTAACCCTAAACCTAACTCCTAACCCTAACCCTACCACTAACCCTAACTGTAACACTTACCGTTACCCTATCCCTATCCCCAACCTAACGCTGACCCTACCCATAACCCTAACTCTAACTCCTAACCCTAACCCTAACCCTAACCCTTAACCTTACCCTTACCCTAACCCTTACCATTACCCTAGCCCTAACCCTAACCCTCACCCTATCCTAACCCTAACCCAAACCCTTACCCTTACCCTAACCGTAACCCTAAACCTTACCCTTACGCTAAACCTAAACCTAACCCTTACCCTAACTCTTACCCTAACCCTAACCCTAACTCTAAACCTAACCCTTACCCTTACCTTAACCCTAACCCTAACCCTAACCCTTACCCTTATCCTAACCCTAACCCTAACACTAACCCTAACCCTAACACTTACCCTAACCCTCACCCTAACCCTAAACCTAACCCTAACCCTTACCCTTACCCTAACCCTAACCCTAACCCTAACACTTATCATTACCCTATCCATAACCCTAACACTTACCCTAACCCTAACCCTAACCCTAACTCCTAACCCTAACCCTTACCCTTATCCTAACCCTAACCCTAACCCTTACCCTTACCCTAAACCTAACCCTAACACTAACCCCTAACCTAACCCTTACCCTTCCCTAACTCTAACCCTTACCCTTACCCTAACCCTTACCCTGACCCTAACACTTACACTTACCCTAACCCTAACCCTTACCCTTACCCTTTCCCTAACCCTAACCCTTACCGTAACCCGAACCTTAACCCTAACCCAAAATTAACCCTAACCATAATGCTTACTCTAACCCTAACCCTAACTCTAACTTCTAACCCTAACCCTAACCCTAACCCTTACCCTTACCCTTACCCTAACCCTAAACCTAACCACTAACCCTAAACCTAAACCTAACATTACCCCCTACCCTTAACCTAAAACTAACGCTAACCCTAACCCTAACACTTACCTGACACTAAACCTAACCCTAACCCTTACCCTAATCCTAACCCTAACCCTAAACCTAACGCTTACCCTAACTCTTACCCTAACCCTAACCCTAAGTCTAACCCTAACCCTTACCCTTACCCTTACCTTAACCCTAACCCTAACCCTAACCCTAACCCTACCCTTACCCCTAACCCTCACCCTAGCCCTAAACCTTACCCTTACCCTTACCCTAACCCTAAACCTACCCCTAACCCTAACCCTAACCTTAACCGTAACACATACCCTTACCCTAACCCTAACCCTAACCCTAACACTTACCCTAAACCCAACCCTTACCATAATCCTCACCCTAACCCTAATCCTAACCTTAACCCTAACCCTTACCCTTACCCTAAGCCTAACCCTAAACCTAACCCTAAACCTAACCCTAAACATTACCCTTACCCTAACCCTAACCCTAACCCTAACCCTTATCCTTACCCTAACCCTAACTCTAACCCTAACCCTAAACCTTACCCTTACCCTAAACCTAACACTAACTCTTACCCTAATCCTAATCGTATTCGTTACACTTACCTTAACACTAACAATATCCCTAACCCTACCCTTACCACTAACCCTAACCCTAGCCCCAAACCTTACCCTTACCCTAACCCTAACCCTAACCCCTAACCCTAACCCTAAACCTAACCCATACCCTTACCCTAACTATAACCCTAACCTTAACCCTAACCCTAACACTAACCCTAACCCTAACCCTTACCCTTACCCTAACCCTCACCCTAAACCTAAGCAAAACCCTAATCCTAACCCTTACCATTACCCTAACACTAACTCTAACCCTGACCCTAATCCTTACCCTTACCCTCACCCTAACCCTAACCTTAATGCTAACCCTAACCCTAACACTAACCCTAGCCCTAACACTAACCCTAACCCTAACCCTTATCCTAACCCCAACCCTAACCCCTAAACCAAACCCTAACCCTAACCCTAAACCTTACCCTTATCCTAACCCTAACCCTAACCCTAACACTAACACTAACCCCAACTCTTACCCTTACCCTAACTCTAACCCTAAACTTAAACCTAACCCTAACCCTAACCTTAACGATTACCCTTACCCTAACCCTAACCAAAACACTAACCGTTACCCTTAACCTAAACCTTAAACATAGCCTAACCATAACCCTAAACCTAACCGTAACCCTAACCCTAACCCCTAACCCTAACCCTAACCCTAACCCTTACCCTTATCCTAAACCTAACCCTAACCCTAACCCTAACCTAAACCTAACCATATCCGTAATCCTTACCCTAACCCTAACCCTAACCCTAACGCTAAACCTAACACTTACCCTTACCCTAACCCTAACCCTAAACGTTATCCTAACCCTAACCCTAACCCTAATCCTTACCCTAAACCTAACCCTAACCCGAACCCTAACCCTTGCCCTTACGCTAAACTTAACAATAACCTTAATGCTAACCCTAACCCTAACCCTAATCCTTACCCTAATCCTAAAACTAACTCTTACTTTAAACCTTACCCTTTCCCTAACCCTAACCCTTATCCTAACCGTAACCTTAACACTAACCCAAACCCAAACCCTAACCCTAACCCTTACCCTAAACCTAACCCTAACCTTAAACCTAACCTTAACACTAACCCTAACCAAACCCTAACCCTTACCCTTACCCTTTTCCTAACCCTAACCCTAACCCTAAACCTAACCCAAACCTATCCCTTATCCTAACCCTCACCCTAACCCTAACCTTAATGCTAACCCTAACCCTAGCCCTAACCCTTAACCTTATCCTAACCCTAACCCTAACCCTAACCCTAACAGTTACCCTAACCCTCACCCTAACCCTAAACCTAACCCTAAACCTAACCCTAACACTTACCCTTAGCCTAAACCTAACCCTAACCCTAACACTTATCATTACCCTAACCCTAACCCTAAACCTAACCCATACCCTAACCCTAACCCTAACCGCTAACCCTAAACTTAACCCTAACCCTAACACTAACACTTACCCTTACCATAGTCCTAACACTAAACCTTACCCTTACCCTAACCCTAACACGAACCCTAACCCTAACACTTACCCTTACCCTAACCCTAACCCTTAAACTTACCCTAAACCTTATCCTAACCCTAAACCTAACCCTAACCCCTAACCCTAACTCTATCCCTTACCCTAATCCTAACCCTAACCCATAAACCTAACCCTAACCCTAACCCTAACAATAACCTTAATGCTAACACTAACCCTAACCCTAACCTTTACCCTAACCCTAAAAGTAACCCTTACCCTAACCCTTACACTTTCCCTAAACCTAAACCTTACCCTAACCTTAACCTTAACCCTAACCCAAATCCTAAACCTAAACCTAACCCTTACCCTTACCCTAACCCTACCCCTGAACCTAACCCTTAACCTTACCCTTACCCTAAACCTAAACCTAACCCCTACACTAACTCTAACTCTAACCCTAAACCTTACACTTACACATACCCTGAACCAAACCCTAAACCTTACACTAATCCTAATCCTAATCCTTACCCTTATCTTAACCCTAACCCTAACTCTAACCCTACCCTTACCACTAACCGTAACCCTAGCCCCAAACGTTACCCTTACCTAACCCTAACCCTAACCCCTAACCCTAACCCATACCCTAACCCTAAACCTAACCTTAACCCAAACCCTAACACTAACGCTAACCCTAACCATTACCCTTACCCTAACCCTAACCATAAACCTAACCCTAACCCTAACCCTAACACTTACCATTACCCTAACCCTAACCTTAACCCTAACCTTAACACTAAACCTAACCCTAACCCTTACCCTTACCGTAACCCTAAACCTGAACCTAACCCTAAAGCTAACCCTAACCCTTACCATTACCCTTACCCTAACCCTAAAACTAACCCTAACCCTAAAACTTACCCTTACCCTAAAACTAACCCTAACACTTACACTATCCCACAACCTAACCCTTACACTTACCATAACCGTAACCTTAAACCTTAACATTACCGTAACCCTAACCCTAACCCTAACCCCTAACCCTAACCCTAACCCTAACCCTAACCCTAACACTTACCGTTACCCTAACCCTAACCCTAACTCTAACCCAAACCCTAACCCTAAACGTAACCCTTACCCTAACCCAAACCATTTCCATAACACTAACCCTAACCCTAAAACTAACCCTAACCCTAAACCTAACCCTACCTCTAACCCTAACCCTAACCCTTACCCTTTCCCTAACCCTAACCCTAACCCTCACCCTTACCCATACCCTCACCCTAACCCTAACCTTAATGATAACCCTAACCCTAACCCTAACCCCTAACACTAAACCTAACCCTAACCCTAACTCTAATTCTAAACCTAATCCTAACCCTTACCCTAACCCTAACGCTAACCCAATCCCTAACCCTAACCCTATCCCTTACCCTTACCCTTACCCTCACCCTAACCCTAAACTTAATGTAACCCTAACCCTAACCCTAACTCCTAACCCTAAACCTAACCCTAACCCTAACGCTAACCCTTACCTTATCCTAACCCTAACCATAACCCTAACCCTAACACTTACCCTTACCCTTACCCTAACCCTAACCCTAACCCTAACCCTTACCCTTACCCTAACCCTAACCCTTACACTTACCCTAAACCTTACCTTATCCTAACCCTAACCCTAACCCTAACACTTAAACTTACCCTAACCCTAACCCTAACCCCTAACCCTAAACCTTACCCTAATCCTAACCCTAACGCTAACCCTAACCCCTAAACCTAACCCTAACCCTTACCCTAACCCTTACCCTTACCCTTACTCTAACCCTAACCCTAACCCTAGCCCTTACCCTGTCCCTAAACCTAACCCTAACCCTCACCCTAACCCTTACCCCTACCCTAAAACTAAGCCTAACCCTAACCCTAACCCTAACCCTTATCCTAACCCTAACCCCTACCCTAAACCTTACCCTAAACCTAACCTGAACCCTAAACCTAACCCTTGCCCTTACACTAACCCTAACCCTATCCTTAATGCTAACCCTAACACTAACCCTAATCCTTACCTTAACCCTAACCCTAACATTTACTCTAACCCTTAGCCTTTCCCTAACCCTAACCCTTACCCTAACCCTAACTTTAACCCTATCCAAACCCTAACCCTAACCCTAACCTAATCTTAAACCTAACCCTAACCCTAACCCTAACCCTAACCCTCACCCTTACCCTAACCCTAACCCTAACCCTTAGCGTCAACTTTACCCTTTCCCTAACCCTAACCCTAAACCTAACCAAAACCTAACCCTTATCCTAACCCTAACACTTAACCTAACTCTCACCCAAACCCGAAACCTAACACGAAACCTAATCCTAACGCTTACCCTTACCCAAACCCTAACCCTAACACTTATCATTACCCTAACCCTAACCCTAACCCTAACCCTTACCCTAACCATAACCCTAACCCTAACCCCTAACCTTAACCTTAACCCTAAACCTAACCTAACCCTAACACATACCCTTACCCTAGCCCTAACCCTAACACTTACCATTAACCTAACCCTAACCCTAACCCTAACCCTAACAATTAACCTTACGCTAACCCTAACCCTTAACCTTACCCTAACCCTTATCATAACCCTAACCCTAACCCTAACCCCTAACCCTAACCCTAAACCTTACCCTAACACTAACCCTAAACCCTAACCCTAACCCTAACCCTAACCCTTACCCTTACGCTAAACCTAACCCTAACCCTAACACTTACCCTTACCCTAACCCTAACCCTAACCCCTAACCCTAAACCTTACTCTAATCCTAACCCTAACCCTAACCCTAACCCCTAAACCTAACCCTAACTCTTACCCTAAAACTTACCCTTACCCTAACCCTATCCCTACCCATAACCCTTACCCTGTCCCTAAACCTAACCCTAACCCTAACCCTCACCCTAACCCTTACCCCTACCCTAAACCTAAGCCTAACCCTAACCTTAACCCTAACCCTTATCCTAACCCTAACCCTAACACTAATCCTTACCCTAAACCTAACCCGAACCCTAAACCTAACCCTTGCCCTTACGCTAACCCTAACCCTAACCTTAATGCTAACCCTAACCCTAACCCTAATCCTTACCTTAACCCTAACTCTAACCCTTACCCTAACCCTTACCCTTACCCTAACCATAACCCTAAAACTAACACTAAACCTTACTCTTACCCTAACCCTAATCCTAACCCTAAAGCTAACCCTTACCCCAACACTTACCCTTACTATTACCGTAACCCTAACCCTAAACCTAACCCTAACCCTAACTGTAAACCTATCCCTAACCCTAATCCTTACCCTTACCCTAACTATACCCTAACCCTAACCCTAACCCTAACCCTAAACTTAACGCTAATCCTTACCCTTACCCTAACCCTAACAATAACCCTAACCCTAAACATCACCCTAACGCTAACCCTAACCCTTAACCTTACCCTAACCCTAACCCTAACCCTAACGCTAACACTTACCCTTACCCTTACTCTAACCATAACCCTAACCCTAAACCTAACCCTAACCCTAACTATAACCCTATCCTTCACCCTAACCCTAATCCTAAACCTAACCCTCACCCTAACCCTAAACCTAACCCTAAAACTTACCCGAACCCTAAACCTAACCCTAAACCTTACCCTTACCCTAAACCTATACCTAACCTTAACCCCAACCCTAACCCTAACCCTAACCCTTACACTTATCATAACCCTAACCCTAACCCTAAACTTAACCCTAAGCCTTACCCTTACCCTAACCCTAACAATAACCCTAACCCTAAACCTCACCCTAATGCTAACCCTAACCCTTACCCTTACCCTAACTCTAACCCTAACCCTAATCCTAACCCTAACCCTAACACATACCCTTACAATAACCCTAACCCTAACCCAACCCTAAAACTTATCCTTACCCTAAATCTAACCCTAACGCTTAACCTATCCCCAAACGTAAGCCTAATCCTAACCCTTAACCTTACCTTAACCCTAACCCTAAGATTAACCTTAACCTAACCTTAAAAATAACACTAAGCCTAACCCTTAACCTTAACCTAACTCTAACCCTAACCCTAACCCTAACCCTAACCCTTACCCTTACCCTAACCCTAACCCTAAAACTAGCCCTAACCGTTACCCTTACCCTAACCCTAACCCTATCCTTAATGGTAACCCTAACCCTAACCCTAAGCCTAACCCTTACCTAACACTAACCCTAACACTAATCCTTACCCTAACCCTAACCCTAACCCTAACCCTAACTCTTACCCTTTCCCTAAATCTAACCCTAAACCTAACCGTAACCCTTACCTCGACCCTAACCCTAACCCTAACCCTAATCCTTACACTTACCTTAAACCTAACCCTAACCCTAACCCTAAGGCCTAAACCTAGACCTAACCCTTAGCCTAACCACAACCCCAAACCTTACCGTAACCCTAACCCTACCCCTAACTCTAACACTTACCCTTACCCTAACCCTAACCTTAATCCTAAAACTAACCCTTACCCTAACCCTAATCCTAACCCCTAACCCTAACCTAACCCTAAACCTTACCCTTACTGTAACCCTAACCCTAACCCTAACCCTAACCCTAACACTTACCCTTACCCTAACCCTAACCCTAAGCCTAACCGTTACCCTAAACCTAACCCTAAACCTAAACCTAACCATTAACGCTAACAATAAACCTAACCCTTACCCTTACCTTAACCGTAACCCTAACTCTAACGCTAATCCTAAACCTAACCCTAACCCTAGCCCTTACCCTAACCCTAACCCTAACCCTAACCCTAATCCTAACCCTAAATCTAAGCCTAACCCTAACCCTAATCCTTACCCTTACCCTAACCCAACCCTAAACCTAAAACTTACCCGTACCCTAACCCTAACACTAACCCTAACCCTTGCCCTAACCCTCACCCTAACCCTAACCCTAATCCCCAACCCTAACCCTAAAACTAACCCTAACCCTTACCCTTACCCTAAACCTAACCCTAACCATAAACCTTACCGTAACCCTAACAGTAACCCTAGCCATGACCCTAACACCTTACCCTTACCCTAACCCTAACCCTAACCCTAACCCTAACCCAACCCTAAAACTTATCCTTACCCTAAATCTAACCCTAACGCTTAACCTATCCCCAAACGTAAGCCTAATCCTAACCCTTAACCTTACCTTAACCCTAACCCTAAGATTAACCTTAACCTAACCTTAAAAATAACACTAAGCCTAACCCTTAACCTTAACCTAACTCTAACCCTAACCCTAACCCTAACCCTAACCCTTACCCTTACCCTAACCCTAACCCTAAAACTAGCCCTAACCGTTACCCTTACCCTAACCCTAACCCTATCCTTAATGGTAACCCTAACCCTAACCCTAAGCCTAACCCTTACCTAACACTAACCCTAACACTAATCCTTACCCTAACCCTAACCCTAACCCTAACCCTAACTCTTACCCTTTCCCTAAATCTAACCCTAAACCTAACCGTAACCCTTACCTCGACCCTAACCCTAACCCTAACCCTAATCCTTACACTTACCTTAAACCTAACCCTAACCCTAACCCTAAGGCCTAAACCTAGACCTAACCCTTAGCCTAACCACAACCCCAAACCTTACCGTAACCCTAACCCTACCCCTAACTCTAACACTTACCCTTACCCTAACCCTAACCTTAATCCTAAAACTAACCCTTACCCTAACCCTAATCCTAACCCCTAACCCTAACCTAACCCTAAACCTTACCCTTACTGTAACCCTAACCCTAACCCTAACCCTAACCCTAACACTTACCCTTACCCTAACCCTAACCCTAAGCCTAACCGTTACCCTAAACCTAACCCTAAACCTAAACCTAACCATTAACGCTAACGATAAACCTAACCCTTACCCTTACCTTAACCGTAACCCTAACTCTAACGCTAATCCTAAACCTAACCCTAACCCTAGCCCTTACCCTAACCCTAACCCTAACCCTAACCCTAATCCTAACCCTAAATCTAAGCCTAACCCTAACCCTAATCCTTACCCTTACCCTAACCCAACCCTAAACCTAAAACTTACCCGTACCCTAACCCTAACACTAACCCTAACCCTTGCCCTAACCCTCACCCTAACCCTAACCCTAATCCCCAACCCTAACCCTAAAACTAACCCTAACCCTTACCCTTACCCTAAACCTAACCCTAACCATAACCCTTACCGTAACCCTAACAGTAACCCTAGCCATGACCCTAACACCTTACCCTTACCCTAACCCTAACCCTAACCCTAACCCTAACCCAACCCTAAAACTTATCCTTACCCTAAATCTAACCCTAACGCTTAACCTATCCCCAAACGTAAGCCTAATCCTAACCCTTAACCTTACCTTAACCCTAACCCTAAGATTAACCTTAACCTAACCTTAAAAATAACACTAAGCCTAACCCTTAACCTTAACCTAACTCTAACCCTAACCCTAACCCTAACCCTAACCCTTACCCTTACCCTAACCCTAACCCTAAAACTAGCCCTAACCGTTACCCTTACCCTAACCCTAACCCTATCCTTAATGGTAACCCTAACCCTAACCCTAAGCCTAACCCTTACCTAACACTAACCCTAACACTAATCCTTACCCTAACCCTAACCCTAACCCTAACCCTAACTCTTACCCTTTCCCTAAATCTAACCCTAAACCTAACCGTAACCCTTACCTCGACCCTAACCCTAACCCTAACCCTAATCCTTACACTTACCTTAAACCTAACCCTAACCCTAACCCTAAGGCCTAAACCTAGACCTAACCCTTAGCCTAACCACAACCCCAAACCTTACCGTAACCCTAACCCTACCCCTAACTCTAACACTTACCCTTACCCTAACCCTAACCTTAATCCTAAAACTAACCCTTACCCTAACCCTAATCCTAACCCCTAACCCTAACCTAACCCTAAACCTTACCCTTACTGTAACCCTAACCCTAACCCTAACCCTAACCCTAACAATTACCCTTACCCTAACCCTAACCCTAAGCCTAACCGTTACCCTAAACCTAACCCTAAACCTAAACCTAACCATTAACGCTAACCATAAACCTAACCCTTACCCTTACCTTAACCGTAACCCTAACTCTAACGCTAATCCTAAACCTAACCCTAACCCTAGCCCTTACCCTAACCCTAACCCTAACCCTAACCCTAATCCTAACCCTAAATCTAAGCCTAACCCTAACCCTAATCCTTACCCTTACCCTAACCCAACCCTAAACCTAAAACTTACCCGTACCCTAACCCTAACACTAACCCTAACCCTTGCCCTAACCCTCACCCTAACCCTAACCCTAATCCCCAACCCTAACCCTAAAACTAACCCTAACCCTTACCCTTACCCTAAACCTAACCCTAACCATAACCCTTACCGTAACCCTAACAGTAACCCTAACCATGACCCTAACACCTTACCCTTACCCTAACCCTAATCCTAACCCTAAATCTAACCGTAACTCTAACCCTAACCCTTACCCTTACCTTAACCCTAACCCTAAACCTAACCTTAACACATACCCTAACACTAACACTAACCCTAACCCTAACCCTTACCCTTACCATAACCCTAACCCTAACCCTAACCCTTACCCTTTCTCTAACCCTATCCCTAACCCTAACCCTTACCCCTACCCTTTTCCTAACCCTAAACATAACACTAACTCTCACCCTAACGCTTACCCTTACCTTAACCCTAACCCTAACCCTAACCCTTACCCTTTCCCTAACCCTATCCCTAACCCTAACCCTTACCCTTACCCTAACCCTAACCCTAAACCTAATCCTAACTCTAACCCTAACGCTTACTCTTACCTTAACCCTAACCCTAACCCTAACCCTTACCCTTTCCCTAACCCGATCCCTAACCCTAACCCTTACCCTTACCCTAACCCTAAACCTAATCCTAACTCTAACCCTAACGCTTACCCTTACCTTAACCCTAACCCTAACCCTAAACCTAACCCTAAACCTAATCCTTACCCTAACACTAACCCTAAACCTAATCCTTACTCTAACCCTAAACCTAACCCTTACCCTTTCCCTAACCCGATCCCTAACCCTAACCATGACCCTAACACCTTACCCTTACCCTAACCCCTAACCCTAACCTAACCCTAAACTTTACCCTTACTCTAACCCTAACCCTAACCCTAACCCTAACACTTACCCTTACCCTAACCCTTACCCTAACCCTAAACCTAACCCTTAACCCTAACCATAAACCTAACCCTTACCCTTACCTTAACCCTAATCCTAACTCTAACCCTAATCCTAAACCTAACCCTAAACCTAGCCCTTAAACTAACCCTAACCCTAACCCTAATCCTAACCCTAAATCTAAGCCTAACCCTAACCCTAACACTTACCCTTACCCTAACCCTAACCCTAAACCTAACACTTACCCGTACCCTAACCCTAACACTAACCCTAACCCTTGCCCTAACCCTAACCCTAATCCTAACCCTAATCCCCAACCCTAACCCTAACTCTTACCCTACCGTAACACTACCCTAACCCTATCCCCTAACCCCAACCCTAACCCTAACCCTAACACTTGCCGTTACCCTAACCATAACCCTAACTCTAACCCTAACCCTAACCATAACCCTAACCCTTACCATAACCCTAACCCTTTCCGTAACCCTAACCCTAACCCTAAACCTAACTCTAACCCTAAACCTAACCCATACCCTTACCCTAAGCCTACCCCTAACCCTAACCCTTACCCTTACCCTCACCCTAACCCTAACCTTAATGCTAACCGTAACCCTAATCCTAATGCCTAAACCTAAACCTAACCCTAACACTAACCCTAACCCTAAACCTAAGCCTAACCCTTACCCTAATCCTAACTGTAAACCTTACCCTTATCCTAACCCTAAACCTAACCCTAACCCTAACACTTAAACTTATACTAACCCTAACTCTAAACCTACACCTAAAACCTACCCTAACCCTAACCATAACCCTAACCCTAATCCTAACCTTAACCCTAACCCTACCCCTTACCCTAACCCTTATACTTACCCTAACCCTAAGGGAACCCTAACCCCTACCCAAACCCTAACAATAACCCTTACCTAACCCTAACCCTTACCCTTATCCTAACCCTAAACCTAACCCTAACCCTAACCTTAACCCTAACCCTTACCCTTTCCCTAACTTTAACCCTAACCCTAACCCTAACCCCTAAACCTAACCCTATCCCTTACCCTAACCCTTACCCTTACCCTAACCCTAACCTTAACCCTAACCCTAACCCTAAACTTTACCCTTGCCCTAAACCTAACCTTAACCCTTACCCTAACCATAACCCTAACCCTAAACCCTACCCTAACCCTAACTCTTACCCTACTGTAACACTAACCTAACCCTATCCCCTAACCCCAACCCTAACCCTAACCCTAACACTTGCCGTTACCCTAACCCTAACCCTAACTCTAACACTAACCCTAAACATAACCCTAACCCTAACCATAACCCTAACCCTTTCCGTAACCCTAACCCTAACCCTAAACCTAACTCTAACCCTAAACCTAACCCATACCCTTACCCTAAGCCTAACCCTAACCCTAACCCTTACCCTTACCCTCACCCTAGCCCTGACCTTAATGCTAACCGTAACCGTAACCCTAACGCCTAAACCTAAACCTAAACCTAACACTAACCCTAACCCTAAACCTAAGCCTAACCCTTACCCTAACCCTAACCCTAACCCTTACCCTTATCCTAACCCTAAACCTAACCCTAACCCTAACACTTAAACTTATACTAACCCTAACCCTAACCCTAAACCTAACCCCTACCCTAACCCTAACCATAACCCTAACCCTAACCCTAACCCTAACCTTAACCCTAACCCTAACCCTAACCCTTACCCTGACACTTAAACTTACCCTAACCCTAAGGTAACCCTAACCCCTACCCAACCCCTAACAATAACCCTTACCTAACCCTAACCCTTACCCTTATCCTAACCCTAAACCTAACCCTAACCCTAACCATAAACCTTACCCTTACCCTAACCCAAAACCTAACCCTAACCCTAACACTTAAAATTATACAAAACCTAACCCTAACCCTAACCCCTAACCTAACCCTAACCATAATTCTAAACCTAACCCTAACCTTAACCCTAACCCTAACCCTAACCCTTACCCTAACAGTTAAAGTTACCCTAACCCTAAGGGAACCCTAACCCCTACCCAGACCCTAACAATAACCCTTACCTAACCCTAACCCTTACCCTTATCCTAACCCTAAACCTAACCCTAACCCTAACCCTAAACCTTACCCTTACCCTAACCCAAAACCTAACCCTAACCCTAACACTTAAAATTATACAAACCCTAACCCTAACCCTAACCCCTAACCTAACCCTAACCATAACTCTAAACCTAACCCTAACCTTAACCCTAACCGTAACCCTAACCCTTACCCTAACAGTTAAAGTTACCCTAACCCTAAGGGAACCCTAACCCCTACCCAGCCCCTAACAATAACCCTTACCTAACCCTAACCCTTACCCTTACCCTAACCCTAAATCTAACCCTAAACCTAACCCTAACACTAACCCTAACCCTTACCCTTACCCTTATCCTAACCCTAACCCTAAACCTAACCCTAACCCTTACCCTTACCCTAACCATAACCCTAAACCTAACCCTAAACCTTACTCTTACCCTAACCCTAATCCTAACCCTAAAGCTAACCCTTACCCTAACACTTACCCTTACTATTACCCTAACCCTAACCCTAAACCTAACCCTAACCCTAACTGTAAACCTATCCCTAACCCTAACCCTTACCCTTACCCTAACTATACCCTAACCCTAACCCTAACCCTAACCCTAAACTTAACGCTAATCCTTACCCTTACCCTAACCCTAACAATAACCCTAACCCTAAACATCACCCTAACGCTAACCCTAACCCTTAACCTTACCCTAACCCTAACCCTAACCCTAACGCTAACACTTACCCTTACCCTTACCCTAACCCTAACCCTAACCCTAAACCTAACCCTAACCCTAACCATAACCCTATCCTTCACCCTAACCCTAATCCTAACCCTAACCCTCACCCTAACACTAACCCTAACCCTAAAACTTACCCGAACCCTAAACCTAACCGTAAACCTTACACTTACCCTAAACCTATCCCTAACCTTAACCCCAACCCTAAACCTAACCCTAACCCTTACACTTATCATAACCCTAACCCTAACCCTAAACTTAACCCTAAGCCTTACCCTTACCCTAACCCTAACAATAACCCTAACCCTAAACCTCACCCTAATGCTAACCCTAACCCTTACCCTTACCCTAACTCTAAACCTAACCCTAATCCTAACCCTAACCCTAACCCTAACACATACCCTTACAATAACCCTAAACCTAACCCAACCCTAAAACTTATCCTTACCCTAAATCTAACCAAACGCTTAACCTATCCCCAAACGTAAACCTAATCCTAACCCTTAACCTTACCTTAACCCTAACCCTAAGATTAACCTTAACCTAACCTTAAAACTAACCCTAAGCCTAACCCTTAACCTTAACCTAACTCTAACCCTAAACCTAACCCTAACCCTAACCCTAACCCTTACCCTTACCCTAACCCTAACCCTAAAACTAGCCCTAACCGTTACCCTTACCCTAACCCTAACCCTATCCTTAATGGTAACCCTAACCCTAACCCTAAGCCTAACCCCTACCTAACACTAACCCTAACACTAATCCTTACCCTAAACCTAACCCTAACCCTAACTCTTACCCTTTCCCTAAATCTAACCCTAACCCTAACCGTAACCCTTACCTCGACCCTAACCCTAACCCTAATCCTTACACTTACCCTACCCCTAACTCTAACACTTACCCTTACCCTAACCCTAATCTTAACCCTAAAACTAACCCTTACCCTAACCCTAATCCTAACCCCTAACCCTAACCTAACCCTAAACCTTACCTTTACTGTAACCCTAACCCTAACCCTAACCCTAACACTTACCCTTACCCTAACCCTAACCCTAACCCTAACCGTTACCCTAAACCTAACCCAAAACCTAAACCTAACCATTAACGCTAAGCATAAACCTAACCCTTACCCTTACCTTAACCGTAACCCTAACTCTAACGCTAATCCTAAACCTAACCCTAACCCTAGCCCTTACCCTAACCCTTACCCTAACCCTAACCCTTTAAGTAACCCTAACACTAACCCTAAATCTAACTCTAACCCTAACCCTAAACCTTCCCCTTCCCCTAAACCTAACCCTAACCCTTACCCTCACCCTAACCCTAATCTTAATGCTAACCGTAACCCTAACCCTAAAGCCTAACCGTAAACCTAACCCTAACCCTTACCCTAAACCTAAACCTAAGCCTAACCCTTACCCTAACCCTAACCCCAACCATTACCCTTACCCTAACCCTAAACCTAACCCTAACCTTAACACTTAAACTTATACTAACCCTAACCCTAACCCTAGCCCCTACCCTAACCCTAACCATAACCCTAACCCTAACCCTAACATTAACCCTCACCCTAAACCTAACCCTTACCCTAACACTTAAACCTACCCTAACCCTAAGGAAACCCTAACCCCTACCCAACCCCTAACATTAACACTTACCTAACCCTAACCCTCACCCTTATCCTAACCCTAACCCTAACCCTAACCCTAACCTTACCCCTAACCCTTACCCTTACCCTAACCCTAAATCTAACCCTAAACCTAACCCTAACCCTAACCCTTACCCTTACCCTAACCCTTACCCTAAACCTACCCTAAACCTTACATTAACCCTAACACTAACCCTAACCCTTACCCCTAACCCTAACCCTAATCCTAAACCTTATCCTTACCCTAACCCTAACCCTAACCATAACCCTTACCGTAACCATAACACTAACCCTAACCTTTACCCTTACCCTAACCCTAAACCTAATCGTAACCCTAACACTTAAACTTGCCCTAACACTAACCCTAACCCTAACCCCTACCCTAACCCTAACCATAACCCTAACCCTAACCCTAACCTTAACCCTAACGCTAACCCTTTCCCTAAAACTTAAACTTACCCTTACCCTAACCCTAACCCTAACCCCTACCCAACCCCTAACAATAACCCTTACCCTAACCCTAACCCTTACCCTTATCCTAACCCTAACCCTAACCCTAACCTTAACCCTAACCCTTACCCTTACCCTAACCCTTACCCAAACCCTAAACCTAACCCTAACACTAACCCTAAACCTAACCCTAACCTTAACCCTTTCCCTTACCTTAACCCTAATCCTAAACCTAACACTAAACCTTACTTTTACCCTAAACCTAACCCTAACCCTTACCCTAACCCTAAACCTAATCCTAATCCTAACCCTATCCCTTACTTTAATCCTAACCCTAACCCTAACCGTGACCCCTAACCCTAACCCCAATCCTAAACCTTACCCTTAGGCTAACCCTAACCCTAACCCTAACCCCTAACCCTGACCCTAGCCCTAACCCATACCCTTACTCTAAACCTAACCCTAACCGTAACCCTAACACTTACACTAACCCTAACCCTAACCCTTACCCTTACCCTAAACCTAACCCTAAACCTAACCCTTACCCTTTCCCTAAATCGATCCCTAACTCTAACACTTACCCCTACCCTTATCCTAACCCTAAACCTAACACTAACTCTAACCCTAACGCTTACCCTTACCTTAACCCTAACCCTAACCCTAACCCTTACCCTTTCCCTAACCCGATCCCTAACCCTAACCCTAACCCTTACCCTAACCCTAACCCTAAACCTAACCCTAACTCTAACCCTAACGCTTACCCTTACCTTAACCCTAACCCTAACCCTAACCCTAAACCCAACCCTTACCCTAACACTAACCCTAACCCTAATCCTTACCCTAACCCTAAACCTACCCCTTACCCTTTCTCTAACCCGATCCCTAACGCTAACCCTTATCCCTACCCTAACCCTAACCCTAATCCTTACCCTCACCCTAACCCTAACCCTAATCCTAACCCCTAACCATAAACCTATCACTAACCCTAACCCAACCCTAACCATTACCCTTACCCTTACCCTAACCCTAATCGTAAACCTAACCCTAACCATAAACGTAACCCTAACTCTAACCCTAACCCTAACCCTTACCCTTACCCTCACCCTAACCCTAACCGTAATGCTAACCCTTACCCCAACCCTAACACTTACCCTAACACTAAACCTAACCCTAATCCTTACCCTAACCCTCAACCTAAACCTAAACCTAACCCTAACTCTTACCCTTACCCTAACCCTAACCCTAACCCTAAACCTAAACCTTACCCTTGCCCTAAACCTAACCCTAACCCTTACCCTAACCATAATGCTAAACCTAACGCCTACCCTTACCTTAACCCTAACCCTAACCCTTACCCTAGCATAACACTAACCCTAACCCTAACCCCTAACCCCAACCCTAACCCTGACCCTAACACTTACCGTTACCCTAACCCTATGCCTAACTCTAACCCTAACCCTAACTATAACCCTAACCCTTACCCTAACCCTAACCCTTTCCGTAACCCTAACCCTAAACCTAAACCTAACTCTAACCCTAACCCTAACCCTTCCCCTTACCCCAACCCTAACCCTAACCCTTACCCTCACCCTAACCCTACCCTTAATGCTAACCGTAACCCTAACCCTAACGCCTAACCCTAAACCTAACCCTAACCCTTACTCTAAACCTAAACCTAAGCCTAACACTTACCCTAACCCTAACCCTAACCATAACCTTAACCCTAACCCTAACCTTAACCCTCACCCTAACCCTAACCCTTACCCTAACACTTAAACTTACCCTAACCCTAAGGAAACCCTAACCCCTACCCAACCCCTAACATTAACCCTTAGCTAACCCTAACCCTTACCCTTATCCTAACCCTAAGCCTAACCGTAACCCTAACCTTAACCCTAACCCTTACACTTACCCTAACCCTAAATCTAACCCTAAACCTAACACTAACCCTAACCCAAACCCTTACCCTTACCCTAACCCTAACGCTAAACCTAACCCTAACCCTTACCCTTACCCTAACCATAACCCTAAACCTAACACTAAACCTTACTCTTACCCTAAACCTAACCCTAACCCTTACCCTAACCATAACCCTAAACCGAATCCTAACCCTAACCCTTACATTAACCCTAACACTAACCCTAACCCTTACCCCTAACCCTAACCCTAATCCTAAACCTTATCCTTACCCTAACCCTAACCCTAACCATAACCCTTACCGTAACCGTAACACTAACCCTAACCCTAACACTAACCCCTTACACTTACCCTAACCCTAACCCAAAACCTAACCCTAACTCTAGCCCTAACCCTTACCCTTATCTTAACCCTAACCCTAAACCTAACCCTAACCCTTACCCTAACACTAACCCTAACCCTAACCCTAACCCTTAACCTTACCCTAACCCTAACCCGAACCCTAACCCTTATCCTTTTCCTAACCCGATCCCTAACCCTAACCTTTACCCCTACCGTAACCCTAACCCTAATCCTTACCCTTACCCTAACCCTAATCCTATTCCTAACCCCTAACCATAAACCTAACACTAACCTAACCCTAACCCTAACCATTACCCTTACACTAACCCTAACCCCAACATTTACCCTTACCCTAACCCTAACCCTAAACCTAACCCTAACCCTAAACGTAATCCTAACTGTAACCCTAACCCTAACCCTTATCCTTACCCTAACACTAACCCTAACCCTAAACCTTAACCTTACCCTTACCCTCACCGTAACCCTAACCTTAATGCTAACCCTAACCCTAACCCTAACCCCTAACCCTAAACCTAACCCTAACCCTAACCCTAACCCTAAACCTAAGCCTAAACCTTACCCTAACCCTAACCCTTACCCTTACCCTCACCCTAACGCTAACCGTAATGCTAACCCTTACCCCAACCCTAACACTTACCCTACCACTAATCCTAACCCTAATCCTTACCCTAACCCTCAACCTAACCCTAACCCTAACCCTAACCCTTACCCTTACCCTAACCCTAACCCTATCCCTAAACCTAAACCTTACACTTGCCCTAAACCTAACCCTAAACCTTACCCTAACCATAACCCTAACCCTAACCCCTACCCTTACCTTAACCCTAACCCTAAGCCTTACCCTACCGTAACCCTAACCCTAACCGTAACCCCTAACCCCAACCCTAACCCTAACCCTAACACTTGCCGTTACCCTAACCCTAACCCTAACTCCAACCCTAACCCTAACCATAACCCTAACCCTTACCCTAATCCTAACCCTTTCCGTAACCGTAACCCTAACCCTAACCCTAAACCTAACCCTAACTCTATCCTAACCCTAAACCTTACCCTTACCCTAACCCTAACCCTCACCCTAACCATAACCCTTACCCTTACCCTAACCCTAACCCTAACCTTAATGCTAACCCTAACCCTAACCCAAACGCCTAACCCTAAACCTAACCCTAACCCTAACCCTAACCCTAAACCTAAGCCTAACCCTTACCCTAACCATATCCCTAACCTTTACCTTACCCTAACACTAAACCTAATCGTAACCCTAACACTTAAACTTGACCAAACACTAACCCTAACCCTAACCCCTACCCTAACCCTAACCATAACCCTAACCCTAACCCTAACCTTAACCCTAACCCTAACCCTTACCCTAGCACTTAAACTTACCCTTACCCTAACCCTAACCCTAACCCCTACCCAACACCTAACAATAACCCTTACCCTAACCCTAACTCTTACCCTTATCCTAACCCTAACCCTAACCCTAACCTTAACCCTAACCCTTACCCTTACCCTAACCCTTACCGTAACCCTAAACCTAACCCTAAACCTAACCCTAACCCTAACCCTTACCCTTACCCTAACCCTAACCCTAAACCTAACCCTAACGCTAACCCTTTCCCTTACCCTAACCCTAATCCTAAACCTAACACTAACCATTATCTTAACCTAAACCTAACCCTAACCCTTACCCTAACCCTAAACCTAAACCTAATCCTAACCCTAACCCTTACTTTAACCCTAACCCTAACCCTAATCATTACCCCTAACCCTAACCCTAATCCTAAACCTTACCCTTACGCTAACCCTAACCCTAACCCTAACCCCTGAACCTGACCCTAGCCCTAACCCATACCCTTACCCTAAACCAAACCCTAACCGTAACCCTAACACTAACACTAACCCTAACCCTAACCCTTACCCTTACCCTAACCCTAACCCTAACCTTAACCCTAACCCTTACCCTTACCCTAACCCTTACCCTAACCCTAAACCTAAACCTAACCCTAACCCTAACCCTAACCCTTACGCTTACCCTAACCCTAACCCTAAACCTAACCCTAACCGTAACCCTTTCCCTTACCCTAACCCTAATCCTAAACCTAACACTAAACCTTACTTTTACCCTAAACCTAACCCTAACCCTTACCCTAACTCTAAACCTAATCCTAATCCTAACCCTATCCCTTACTTTAAGCCTAACCCTAACCCTAACCGTTACCCCTAACCCTAACCCTAATCCTAAACCTTACCCTTAGGCTAACCCTAACCCTAACCCTAACCCCTAACCCTGACCCTAGCCCTAACCCATACCCTTACCCTAAACCTAATCCTAACCGTAACCCTAACACTAACACTAACGCTAACCCTAAGCCTTACCCTTACCCTAACCCTAACCCTAATCCTTACCCTTTCCCTAAATCGATCCCTAACTCTAACACTTACCCCTACCCTTATCCTAACCCTAAACCCAACACTAACTCTAACCCTAACGCTTACCCTTACCTTAACCCTAACCCTAACCCTAACCCTTACCCTAACCCTTTCCCTAACCCGATCCCTAACCCTAACCCTTACCCTTACCCTTACCCTAAACCTAACACTAAACCTAACCCTAACGCTTACCCTTACCTTAACCCTAACCCTAACCCTAACCCTAAACCCAACCCTTACCCTAACACTAACCCTGACCCTAAACCTTAAACTTACCCTTACCCTAACCCGATCCCTAACGCTAACCCTTAACCCTACCCTAACCTTAACCCTAATCCTTACCCTTACCCTAACCCTAAACCTAATCCTAACCCCTAACCATAAACCTAACACTAACCATAACCCAACACTAACCATTACCCTTACCCTTACCCTAAACCTATCACTAACCCTAACCCAACCCTAACCATTACCCTTACCCTTACCCTAACCCTAACACTTATGCTTACCCTAACCCTAACCGTAAACCTAACCCTAACCATAAACGTAACCCTAACTCTAACCCTAACCCTAACCCTTATCCTTACCCTAAACCTAACCCTAACCCTAAACCTAACCCTTACTCTTACCCTCACCCTAACCCTAACTGTAATGCTAACCCTTACCCCAACCCTAACACTTACCCTAACACTAAACCTAACCCTAATCCTTACCCTAACCCTCAACCTAAACCTAAACCTAACCCTAACTCTTACCCTTACACTAACCGTAACCCTAACCCTAACCCTAAACCTTACCCTTGCCCTAAACCTAACCCTAACCCTTACCCTAACCATAACCTAACTCTTTCCCCTACCCTTACCTTAACCCTAACCCTAACCCTTACCCTACCGTAACACTAACCCTAAACCTAACCCCTAACCCCAACCCTAACCCTAACCCTAACTCTAACCCTAACCTTAACTATAACCCTAACCGTTACCCTAACCCTAACCCTTTAACTAACCCTAACCCTAACCCTAAACCTAACTCTAACCCTAACCCTAACCCTTCCCCTTACCCTAACCCTAACCCTAACCCTTACCCTACCCTGACCCTAACCTTAATGCTAACCGTAACCCTAACCCTAACGCCTAACCCTAAACCTAACCCTAACCCTTACACTAAACCTAAACCTAAGCCTAACCCTTACCCTAACCCTAACCACAACCATTACCCTTACCCTAACCCTAAACCTAACCCTAACCTTAACACTTAAACTTATACTGACCCTAACCCTAACCCTAACCCTAACCCTAAACGTAATCCTAACTCTAACCCTAACCCTAACCCTTATCCTTACCCTAACACTAACCCTAACCCTAAACCTTAACCTTACCCTTACCCTCACCGTAACCCTAACCTTAATGCTAACCCTAACCCTAACCCTAACCCCTAACCCTAAACCTAAACCTAACCCTAAACCTAACCCTAAACCTAAGCCTAACCCTTACCCTCAGCCTAACCCTCACCCTTACCCTCACCCTAACCCTAACCGTAATGCTAACCCTTACCCCTACCCTAACACTTGCCCTACCACTAATCCTAACCCTAATCCTTACACTAACCCTCAACCTAACCCTAACCCTAACCCTAACCCTAACCCTAAACCTTACCCTTACCCTAACCCTAACTGTAACCCTAAACCTAAACCTTACCCTTGCCCTAAACCTAACCCTAAACCTTACCCTAACCATAACCCTAAACATAAGCCTAACCCTAACCCCTACCCTTATCTTAACCCTAACCCTAACCCTTACCCTACCGTAACCCTAACCCTAACCCTAACCCCTAACCCCAATCCTAACCCTAACCCTAACACTTACCGTTACCCTAACCCTAATCCTAACTCCAACCCTAACCCTAACCATAACCCTAACCCTTACCCTAATCCTAACCCTTTCTGTAACCCTAACCCTAACCCTTACACTTTCCCTAACCCGATCCTTAACCCTAACCCTTACCCTTACCCTAACCCTAACCCTAAACCTAACCCTAACCCTAACTCTAACCCTAACGCTAACCCTTACCTTAACCCTAACCCTAACCCTAACCCTAAACCCAACCCTTACCCTAACACTAACCCTAACACTACTCCTTACCCTAAACCTAAACCTAACCCTTACCCTTTCCCTAACCCGATCCCTAAGGCTAACCCTTACCCCTACCCTAACCCTAACCCTAATCCTTACCCTTACCCTAACCCTAAGCCTAATCCTAACCCCTAACCATAAACCTAACACTAACCCTAACCCAACCCTAACCATTACCCTTACCCTTACCCTAACCCTAACACTTACCCTTTCCCTAACCCTAATCGTAAACCTAACCCTAACCATAAACGTAACCCTAACTCTAACCCTAACCCTAACCCTTATCCTTACCCTAACCCTAACCCTAACCCTAACCCTAAACCTAACCCTTACCCTTACCCTCACCCTAACCCTAACCGTAATGCTAACCCTTACCCCAACCCTAACACTTACCCTAACAATAAACCTAACCCTAATCCTTACCCTAACCCTCAACCTAAACCTAAACCTAACCCTAACTCTTACCCTTACCCTAACCCTAACCCTAACCCTAACCCTAAACCTTACCCTTGCCCTAAACCTAACCCTAACCCTAACCCTTACCCTAACCATAACCCTAACCCTAATGCCTACCCTTACCTTAACCCTAACCCTAACGCTTACCCTACCGTAACACTAACCCTAACCCTAACCCCTAACTCCAACCCTAACCCTAACCCTAACACTTACCGTTACCCTAACCCTATGCCTAACTCTAACCCTAACCCTAACTATAACCCTAACCCTTACCCTAACCCTAACCCTTTCCGTAACCCTAACCCTAACCCTAAACCTAACTCTAACCCTAACCCTAACCCTTAACCTTACCCTAACCCTAACCCTAACCCTTACCCTCACCCTAACCCTAACCTTAATGCTAACCGTAACCCTAACCCTAACGCCTAACCCTAAACCTAACCCTAACCCTTACTCTAAACCTAAACCTAAGCCTAATACTTACCCTAACCCTAATCCTAACCATTACCCTTACCCTAACCCTAAACCTAACCCTAACCTTAACACTTAAACTTATACTAACCCTAACCATAACCATAACCCCTACCCTAACCCTAACCATAACCTTAACCCTAACCCTAACCTTAACCCTCACCCTAACCATAACCCTAACCCTAACCCTAAACTTAGCGCTAATCCTAACCCTTACCCTAACCCTAACAATAACCCTAACCCTAAACCTCACCCTAACACTAACATTAACCCTAACCCTAAACCTCACTCTAACGCTAACCCTCAACCTTACCCTTACCCTAACCCTAACCCTAACCCTAACCCTAACACTTATCCTTACACTTACCCTCACCCTAACCCTAAACCTAACCCTAACCCTAACCCTTACCCTTACCCTAAACCTATCCCTAACCTTAACCCCAACCCTAAACCTAACCCTAACCCTTACCCTTACCCTAACCCTAACCCTAACCCTAACCCTAAACTTAACCCTAACCCTTCCCCTTACCCTATCCCTAACAATAACCCCAACTCAAAACCTCACCCTAATGCTAACCCTAACCCTTACCCTTACCCTAACTCTAACCCTAACCCTAACCCTAACCCTAATCCTAATCCTAATCCTAACCCTAACCCTAACCCTTACCCTTACACTAACCCTAACCCTACCCCAAACCTAAAACTTATCCTTACCCTAAACCTAAACCTAACCCTTAACCTAACCCCAAACGTAAACCTAAACCTAACACTTACCCTTACCTTAACCCTAACCCTAAACCTAACCCTAACCCTAACCCCTAACCCTATGCCTAACCCTAACCCTTAACCTTACCCTAACCCCAAGATTAACCTTAACCCTAACCTTTACACTAACCATAACACTAACCCTTACCCTTAACCTAACCCGAACCCTACACCTAAGCCTAACCCTAACCCTAACCTTAACCCTTACCCTTACCCTTACCCTAAACCTAACCCTAAACCTAGCCCTAACCGTTACCTTTACACTAACCCTATCCCTAAGCTTAATGGTAACCCTAACCCTAACCCTAACCCTAACCTTTACCTAACACTAACCCTAACACTAATCCTTAACCTAACCCTAACCCTAATCCTAACCCTAACACTTACCCGTACCCTAACCCTAACACTAACCCTAACCCTTGCCCTAACCCTAACCCTAATCCTAAACCTAATCCCCAACCTTAACCCTAAACCTAACCCTAACCCTTACACTTACCCTAACCCTAATCCTAAACATAACCCTTACCGTAACCCTAACACTAACAATAACCCTAACCCTAACCCTAACCCCTTGCCCTTACCTTAACCCTAACCCTAAACCTAACCCTAACCCTAACCCTAACCCTAACGCTTACCCTTTCCCTAAATCGATCCCTAACTCTAACACTTACCCCTACCCTTATCCTAACCCTAAACCTAACACTAACTCTAATTCTAACGCTTACCCTTACCTTAACCCTAACCCTAACCCTAACCCGTACCCTTTCCCTAACCCGATCCCTAACCCTAACCCTTACCCTTACCCTAACCCTAACCCTAAACCTAACCCTAACCCTAACTCTAACCCTAACGCTTACACTTACCTTAACCCTAACCCTAACCCTAAACCCAACCCTTACTCTAACACTAACCCTAACCCTAATCCTTACCCTAACCCTAAACCTAACCCTTACCCTTTCCCTAACCCGATCCCTAACGCTAACCCTTAACCCTACCCTAACCCTAACCCTAATCCTTACCCTTACCTAACCCTAACCCTAATCCTAACCCCTAACCATAAACCTAACACTAACCCTAACCCAACCCTAACCATTACCCTTACCCTTACCCTAACCCTTACACTTACCCTTACCCTAACCCTAACCGTAAACCTAACCCTAACCATAAACGTAACCCTAACTCTAACTCTAACCCTAACACTTATCCTTACCATAACCCTCAACCTAAACCTAAACCTAACCCTAACTCTTACCCTTACCCTAACCCTAACCGTAATGATAACCCTTACCCCAACCCTAACACTTACCCTAACACTAAACCTAACACTAATCCTCACCCTAACCCTCAACCTAAACCTAAACCTAACCCTAACTCTTACCCTTACCCTAACCCTAACCCTTACCCTAACCCTAAACCTTACCCTTGCCCAAAACCTAACCCTAACCCTTACCCTAACCCTAACCCTAACCTTAATGCTAACCGTAACCCTAACCCTAACGACTAACCCCTAACCCCAAACCTTACCTTAACCCTAACCCTAACCCTTACCCTACCGTAACCCTAACCCTAACCCTAACCCCTAACCCCAACCCTAACCCTAACCCTAACGCTTACCGTTACCCTAACCCTAACCCTAACTCTAACCCTAACCCTAACTATAACCCTAACCCTTACCCTAACCCTAACCCTTTAAGTAACCCTAACCCTAACCCTAAACCTAAACCTAATCCTAACCCTAACCCTTACTTTAACCCTAACCCTAACCCTAACCATTACCCCTAACCCTAACCCTAATCCTAAACCTTACCCTTACGCTAACCCTAACCCTAACCCTAACCCCTGAACCTGACCCTAGCCCTAACCCATACCCTTACCCTAAACCAAACCCTAACCGTAACCCTAACACTAACACTAACCCTAACCCTAACCCTTACCCTTACCCTAACCCTAACCCTAACCTTAACCCTAACCCTTACCCTTACCCTAACCCTTACCCTAACCCTAAACCTAAACCTAACCCTAACCCTAACCCTAACCCTTACGCTTACCCTAACCCTAACCCTAAACCTAACCCTAACCGTAACCCTTTCCCTTACCCTAACCCTAATCCTAAACCTAACACTAAACCTTACTTTTACCCTAAACCTAACCCTAACCCTTACCCTAACTCTAAACCTAATCCTAATCCTAACCCTATCCCTTACTTTAAGCCTAACCCTAACCCTAACCGTTACCCCTAACCCTAACCCTAATCCTAAACCTTACCCTTAGGCTAACCCTAACCCTAACCCTAACCCCTAACCCTGACCCTAGCCCTAACCCATACCCTTACCCTAAACCTAATCCTAACCGTAACCCTAACACTAACACTAACGCTAACCCTAAGCCTTACCCTTACCCTAACCCTAACCCTAATCCTTACCCTTTCCCTAAATCGATCCCTAACTCTAACACTTACCCCTACCCTTATCCTAACCCTAAACCCAACACTAACTCTAACCCTAACGCTTACCCTTACCTTAACCCTAACCCTAACCCTAACCCTTACCCTAACCCTTTCCCTAACCCGATCCCTAACCCTAACCCTTACCCTTACCCTTACCCTAAACCTAACACTAAACCTAACCCTAACGCTTACCCTTACCTTAACCCTAACCCTAACCCTAACCCTAAACCCAACCCTTACCCTAACACTAACCCTGACCCTAAACCTTAAACTTACCCTTACCCTAACCCGATCCCTAACGCTAACCCTTAACCCTACCCTAACCTTAACCCTAATCCTTACCCTTACCCTAACCCTAAACCTAATCCTAACCCCTAACCATAAACCTAACACTAACCATAACCCAACACTAACCATTACCCTTACCCTTACCCTAAACCTATCACTAACCCTAACCCAACCCTAACCATTACCCTTACCCTTACCCTAACCCTAACACTTATGCTTACCCTAACCCTAACCGTAAACCTAACCCTAACCATAAACGTAACCCTAACTCTAACCCTAACCCTAACCCTTATCCTTACCCTAAACCTAACCCTAACCCTAAACCTAACCCTTACTCTTACCCTCACCCTAACCCTAACTGTAATGCTAACCCTTACCCCAACCCTAACACTTACCCTAACACTAAACCTAACCCTAATCCTTACCCTAACCCTCAACCTAAACCTAAACCTAACCCTAACTCTTACCCTTACACTAACCGTAACCCTAACCCTAACCCTAAACCTTACCCTTGCCCTAAACCTAACCCTAACCCTTACCCTAACCATAACCTAACTCTTTCCCCTACCCTTACCTTAACCCTAACCCTAACCCTTACCCTACCGTAACACTAACCCTAAACCTAACCCCTAACCCCAACCCTAACCCTAACCCTAACTCTAACCCTAACCTTAACTATAACCCTAACCGTTACCCTAACCCTAACCCTTTAACTAACCCTAACCCTAACCCTAAACCTAACTCTAACCCTAACCCTAACCCTTCCCCTTACCCTAACCCTAACCCTAACCCTTACCCTACCCTGACCCTAACCTTAATGCTAACCGTAACCCTAACCCTAACGCCTAACCCTAAACCTAACCCTAACCCTTACACTAAACCTAAACCTAAGCCTAACCCTTACCCTAACCCTAACCACAACCATTACCCTTACCCTAACCCTAAACCTAACCCTAACCTTAACACTTAAACTTATACTGACCCTAACCCTAACCCTAACCCTAACCCTAAACGTAATCCTAACTCTAACCCTAACCCTAACCCTTATCCTTACCCTAACACTAACCCTAACCCTAAACCTTAACCTTACCCTTACCCTCACCGTAACCCTAACCTTAATGCTAACCCTAACCCTAACCCTAACCCCTAACCCTAAACCTAAACCTAACCCTAAACCTAACCCTAAACCTAAGCCTAACCCTTACCCTCAGCCTAACCCTCACCCTTACCCTCACCCTAACCCTAACCGTAATGCTAACCCTTACCCCTACCCTAACACTTGCCCTACCACTAATCCTAACCCTAATCCTTACACTAACCCTCAACCTAACCCTAACCCTAACCCTAACCCTAACCCTAAACCTTACCCTTACCCTAACCCTAACTGTAACCCTAAACCTAAACCTTACCCTTGCCCTAAACCTAACCCTAAACCTTACCCTAACCATAACCCTAAACATAAGCCTAACCCTAACCCCTACCCTTATCTTAACCCTAACCCTAACCCTTACCCTACCGTAACCCTAACCCTAACCCTAACCCCTAACCCCAATCCTAACCCTAACCCTAACACTTACCGTTACCCTAACCCTAATCCTAACTCCAACCCTAACCCTAACCATAACCCTAACCCTTACCCTAATCCTAACCCTTTCTGTAACCCTAACCCTAACCCTTACACTTTCCCTAACCCGATCCTTAACCCTAACCCTTACCCTTACCCTAACCCTAACCCTAAACCTAACCCTAACCCTAACTCTAACCCTAACGCTAACCCTTACCTTAACCCTAACCCTAACCCTAACCCTAAACCCAACCCTTACCCTAACACTAACCCTAACACTACTCCTTACCCTAAACCTAAACCTAACCCTTACCCTTTCCCTAACCCGATCCCTAAGGCTAACCCTTACCCCTACCCTAACCCTAACCCTAATCCTTACCCTTACCCTAACCCTAAGCCTAATCCTAACCCCTAACCATAAACCTAACACTAACCCTAACCCAACCCTAACCATTACCCTTACCCTTACCCTAACCCTAACACTTACCCTTTCCCTAACCCTAATCGTAAACCTAACCCTAACCATAAACGTAACCCTAACTCTAACCCTAACCCTAACCCTTATCCTTACCCTAACCCTAACCCTAACCCTAACCCTAAACCTAACCCTTACCCTTACCCTCACCCTAACCCTAACCGTAATGCTAACCCTTACCCCAACCCTAACACTTACCCTAACAATAAACCTAACCCTAATCCTTACCCTAACCCTCAACCTAAACCTAAACCTAACCCTAACTCTTACCCTTACCCTAACCCTAACCCTAACCCTAACCCTAAACCTTACCCTTGCCCTAAACCTAACCCTAACCCTAACCCTTACCCTAACCATAACCCTAACCCTAATGCCTACCCTTACCTTAACCCTAACCCTAACGCTTACCCTACCGTAACACTAACCCTAACCCTAACCCCTAACTCCAACCCTAACCCTAACCCTAACACTTACCGTTACCCTAACCCTATGCCTAACTCTAACCCTAACCCTAACTATAACCCTAACCCTTACCCTAACCCTAACCCTTTCCGTAACCCTAACCCTAACCCTAAACCTAACTCTAACCCTAACCCTAACCCTTAACCTTACCCTAACCCTAACCCTAACCCTTACCCTCACCCTAACCCTAACCTTAATGCTAACCGTAACCCTAACCCTAACGCCTAACCCTAAACCTAACCCTAACCCTTACTCTAAACCTAAACCTAAGCCTAATACTTACCCTAACCCTAATCCTAACCATTACCCTTACCCTAACCCTAAACCTAACCCTAACCTTAACACTTAAACTTATACTAACCCTAACCATAACCATAACCCCTACCCTAACCCTAACCATAACCTTAACCCTAACCCTAACCTTAACCCTCACCCTAACCATAACCCTAACCCTAACCCTAAACTTAACGCTAATCCTAACCCTTACCCTAACCCTAACAATAACCCTAACCCTAAACCTCACCCTAACACTAACATTAACCCTAACCCTAAACCTCACTCTAACGCTAACCCTCAACCTTACCCTTACCCTAACCCTAACCCTAACCCTAACCCTAACACTTATCCTTACACTTACCCTCACCCTAACCCTAAACCTAACCCTAACCCTAACCCTTACCCTTACCCTAAACCTATCCCTAACCTTAACCCCAACCCTAAACCTAACCCTAACCCTTACCCTTACCCTAACCCTAACCCTAACCCTAACCCTAAACTTAACCCTAACCCTTCCCCTTACCCTAACCCTAACAATAACCCCAACTCAAAACCTCACCCTAATGCTAACCCTAACCCTTACCCTTACCCTAACTCTAACCCTAACCCTAACCCTAACCCTAATCCTAATCCTAATCCTAATCCTAACCCTAACCCTAACCCTTACCCTTACACTAACCCTAACCCTACCCCAAACCTAAAACTTATCCTTACCCTAAACCTAAACCTAACCCTTAACCTAACCCCAAACGTAAACCTAAACCTAACACTTACCCTTACCTTAACCCTAACCCTAAACCTAACCCTAACCCTAACCCCTAACCCTATGCCTAACCCTAACCCTTAACCTTACCCTAACCCCAAGATTAACCTTAACCCTAACCTTTACACTAACCATAACACTAACCCTTACCCTTAACCTAACCCGAACCCTACACCTAAGCCTAACCCTAACCCTAACCTTAACCCTTACCCTTACCCTTACCCTAAACCTAACCCTAAACCTAGCCCTAACCGTTACCTTTACACTAACCCTATCCCTAAGCTTAATGGTAACCCTAACCCTAACCCTAACCCTAACCTTTACCTAACACTAACCCTAACACTAATCCTTAACCTAACCCTAACCCTAATCCTAACCCTAACACTTACCCGTACCCTAACCCTAACACTAACCCTAACCCTTGCCCTAACCCTAACCCTAATCCTAAACCTAATCCCCAACCTTAACCCTAAACCTAACCCTAACCCTTACACTTACCCTAACCCTAATCCTAAACATAACCCTTACCGTAACCCTAACACTAACAATAACCCTAACCCTAACCCTAACCCCTTGCCCTTACCTTAACCCTAACCCTAAACCTAACCCTAACCCTAACCCTAACCCTAACGCTTACCCTTTCCCTAAATCGATCCCTAACTCTAACACTTACCCCTACCCTTATCCTAACCCTAAACCTAACACTAACTCTAATTCTAACGCTTACCCTTACCTTAACCCTAACCCTAACCCTAACCCGTACCCTTTCCCTAACCCGATCCCTAACCCTAACCCTTACCCTTACCCTAACCCTAACCCTAAACCTAACCCTAACCCTAACTCTAACCCTAACGCTTACACTTACCTTAACCCTAACCCTAACCCTAAACCCAACCCTTACTCTAACACTAACCCTAACCCTAATCCTTACCCTAACCCTAAACCTAACCCTTACCCTTTCCCTAACCCGATCCCTAACGCTAACCCTTAACCCTACCCTAACCCTAACCCTAATCCTTACCCTTACCTAACCCTAACCCTAATCCTAACCCCTAACCATAAACCTAACACTAACCCTAACCCAACCCTAACCATTACCCTTACCCTTACCCTAACCCTTACACTTACCCTTACCCTAACCCTAACCGTAAACCTAACCCTAACCATAAACGTAACCCTAACTCTAACTCTAACCCTAACACTTATCCTTACCATAACCCTCAACCTAAACCTAAACCTAACCCTAACTCTTACCCTTACCCTAACCCTAACCGTAATGATAACCCTTACCCCAACCCTAACACTTACCCTAACACTAAACCTAACACTAATCCTCACCCTAACCCTCAACCTAAACCTAAACCTAACCCTAACTCTTACCCTTACCCTAACCCTAACCCTTACCCTAACCCTAAACCTTACCCTTGCCCAAAACCTAACCCTAACCCTTACCCTAACCCTAACCCTAACCTTAATGCTAACCGTAACCCTAACCCTAACGACTAACCCCTAACCCCAAACCTTACCTTAACCCTAACCCTAACCCTTACCCTACCGTAACCCTAACCCTAACCCTAACCCCTAACCCCAACCCTAACCCTAACCCTAACGCTTACCGTTACCCTAACCCTAACCCTAACTCTAACCCTAACCCTAACTATAACCCTAACCCTTACCCTAACCCTAACCCTTTAAGTAACCCTAACCCTAACCCTAAACCTAACTCTAACCCTAACCCTAACCCTTCCCCTTCCCCTAAACCTAACCCTAACCCTTACCCTCACCCTAACCCTAATCTTAATGCTAACCGTAACCCTAACCCCAAAGCCTAACCGTAAACCTAACCCTAAACCTTACCCTAAACCTAAACCTAAGCCTAACCCTTACCCTAACACTAACCCCAAACATTACCCTTACCCTAACCCTAAACCTAACCCTAACCTTAACACTTAAACTTATACTAACCCTAACCCTAACCCCTACCCTAACCCTAACCATAACCCTAACGCTAACCCTAACATTAACCCTCACCCTAACCCTAACCCTTACCCTAACACTTAAACCTACCCTAACCCTAAGGAAACCCTAACCCCTACCCAACCCCTAACATTAACCCTTACCTAACCCTAACCCTTACCCTTATCCTAACCCTAACCCTAACCCTAACCTTAACCCTAACCCTTACCCTTACCCTAACCCTAAATCTAACCCTAAACCTAACCCTAACCGTAACCCTAACCCTTACCCCTAACCCTAACCCTAATCCTAAAACTTATCCTTACCCTAACCCTAACCCTAAGCATAACCCTTACCGTAACCGTAACACTAACCCTAACCCTAACCCTAACCCTAACCCCTTACCCTTACCCTAACCCTAACCCAAAACCTAACCCTAACTCTAACCCTAACCCTTACCCTTACCTTAACCCTAAACCTAAACCTAACCCTAACCCTTACCCTAACACTAACCCTAACCCTAACCCTAACCCTTACCCTTACCCTAACCCTAACCCGAACCCTAACCCTTATCCTTTTCCTAACCCGATCCCTAACCCTAACCTTTACCCCTACCGTAACCCTAACCCTAATCCTTACCCTTACCCTAACCCTAACCCTATTCCTAACCCCTAACCATAAACCTAACACTAACCCTAACCCTAACCCTAACCATTACCCTTACACTAACCCTAACCCCAACATTTACCCTTACCCTAACCCTAAACCTAAACCTAACCCTAACCCTAAACGTAATCCTAACTGTAACCCTAACCCTTATCCTTACCCTAACACTAACCCTAACCCTAAACCTTAACCTTACCCTTACCCTCACCGTAATCCTAACCTTAATGCTAACCCTAACCCTAACCCTAATCCTAACCCTAATCCTTACCCTAACCCTCAACCTAACCCTAACCCTAACCCTAACCCTAACCCTAACCCTTACCCTTACCCTAACCATAACCCTAACCCTAACCCTAAACCTAAACCTTACACTTGCCCTAAACCTTACCCTAAACATAACCCTAACCCTAACCCCTACCCTTAACTTAACCCTAACCCTAACCCTTACCCTACCGTAACCCTAACCCTAACCGTAACCCCTAACCCCAACCCTAACCCTAACCCTAACATTACCGTTACCCTAACCCTAACCCTAACTACAACCCTAACCAGAACCATAACCCTAACCCTTACCCTAATCCTAACCCTTTCCGTAACCCTAACCCTAACCCTAACCCTAACCCCTAACAATAACCCTTACCCTAACCCTAACTCTTACCCTTATCCTAACCCTAACCCTAACCTTAACCCTAACCCTTACCCTTACCCTAACTCTAACCCTAACCCTTACCCTAACCCTAACTCTTACCCTTATCCTAACCCTAACCCTAACCTTAACCCTAACCCTTACCCTTACCCTAACTCTAACCCTAACCCTAACCCTAACCCTAACACTTACCCTTACCCTAACCCTAACCCTAAACCTAACACTTACCCGTACCCTAACCCTAACACTAACCCTAACCCTTGCCCTAACCCTAACCCTAATCCTAACCCTAATCCCCAACCCTAACCCTAACTCTTACCCTACCGTAACACTACCCTAACCCTATCCCCTAACCCCAACCCTAACCCTAACCCTAACACTTGCCGTTACCCTAACCATAACCCTAACTCTAACCCTAACCCTAACCATAACCCTAACCCTTACCATAACCCTAACCCTTTCCGTAACCCTAACCCTAACCCTAAACCTAACTCTAACCCTAAACCTAACCCATACCCTTACCCTAAGCCTACCCCTAACCCTAACCCTTACCCTTACCCTCACCCTAACCCTAACCTTAATGCTAACCGTAACCCTAATCCTAATGCCTAAACCTAAACCTAACCCTAACACTAACCCTAACCCTTACCCTTAACCTAACTCTAAACCTAACCCTAAACCTTATCCTAAACATAACCTAACCTTTACCCTAACCCTAACCCTAACCCTTACCCTAAACCTAACCCTAACCCTGAACCTAACCCTAACCCTAACCTAACCCTAAACCTAATCTTAACCCTTACCCTAACCCTAAACCTAACCCTAACCCTAACACTTAAACTTATACTAACCCTAACCCCAACCCTAAACCTAACCCCTACCCTAACCGTAACCATAACCATAACCATAACCATAACCCTAAGCTTAACCCTAACCCTAACCCTAACCCTTACTCTAACACTTAAACTTACCCTAACCTTAAGGAAACCCTAACCCCTACCCAACCCCTAACAATAACCCTTACCTAACCCTAACCCTTACTCTTATCCTATCCCTAACCCTAACCTTAACCTTAACCCTAAACTTACCCTTACCCTAACCCTAAATCTAACCCTAAACCTAACCCTAACCCTAACCCTTACCCTTTCCCTAACCCTAACCCTAAACCTAACCCTAACCCTTACCCTTACCCTAACCATAACCCTAAACCTAACACTAAAACTTACTCTTACCCTAAACCTAACCCTAACCCTTACCCTAACCATAACCCTAAACCTAATCCTAACCCTAACCCTTACATTAACCCTAACCTTAACCCTAACCCTTACCCCTAACCCTAACCCTATCCTAAACCTTACCCTTACCCTAAACCTAACCCTAAACCTAACGTCTAACCCTGACCCTAACCCTAACCCATACCCTTACCCTAAACCTAACCGTAACCTTAAACCTAACCCTAACACTAACCCTAACCCTAACCCTTACCCTTACCCTAAACCTAACCCTAAACCTAACCCTAACCCTAACCCTTACACTTACCCTTATCCTAACCCTAACCCTATCCCTTACCCTTACCTTCACCATAACCTTAAACTTAATGGTAACCGTAACCGTAACCCTAACCCTTACCCTAACACTAACCCTAAACCTTATCCTTACCCTAACCCTAACCCTTACCGTTACACTAACCCTAACCCTACCCCAACCCTAAACCTTATCCTTACCCTAAACCTAACCCTAACCCTTAACCTAACCCAAAACGTAAACCTAACCCTAATCCTTACCCTTACCTTAACCCTAACCCTAAACCTAACCCTAACCCTAACCCCTAACCCTATCCCTAACCCTAACCCTTAACCTTACCCTAACACTAAGATTAACCTAAACCCTAACCTTAACACTAACCCTAATCCTAACCCTTACCCTTAACCTAACCCGAACCCTAAACCTAACCCTAACCCTAACCCTAACCCTTACCCTAACCCTAACCCTAAACCTAGCCCTAACCGTTACCCTTACACTAACCCTAACCCTAAGCTTAATGGTAACCCTAACCCTAAACCTACCCCTAACCCTTACCTAACACTAACCCTAACACTAATCCTTACCCTAACCCTAACCCTAACCCTAACTCTTACACTTTCCCTAAATCTAACCCTAACCCTAACCGTAACCCTTACACCGAAACTAACCCTAACCCTAATCCTTATGCTTACCCTAACCCTAACCCTCACCCTAACCCCTAACCCTAGACCTAACCCTAAGCCTAACCATAACCCCAAACCTTACCGTAACCCTAACCCTACCTCTAACCCTAACACTTACCCTTAACCTAACCCTAACCTTAACCCTAACCCTAACCCTTACCCTAACCCTAACCCTAACCCTAACCCCTAACCCTAACCTAACCCTAAACTTTACCCTTACTCTAACACTAACCCTAACCCTAACCCTAACACTTACCCTTACCCTAACCCTTACCCTAACCCTAAACCTAACCCTTAACCCTAACCATAAACCTAACCCTTACCCTTACCTTAACCCTAATCCTAACTCTAACCCTAATCCTAAACCTAACCCTAAACCTAGCCCTTAAACTAACCCTAACCCTAACCCTAATCCTAACCCTAAATCTAAGCCTAACCCTAACCCTAACACTTACCCTTACCCTAACCCTAACCCTAAACCTAACACTTACCCGTACCCTAACCCTAACACTAACCCTAACCCTTGCCCTAACCCTAACCCTAATCCTAACCCTAATCCCCAACCCTAACCCTAACTCTTACCCTACCGTAACACTACCCTAACCCTATCCCCTAACCCCAACCCTAACCCTAACCCTAACACTTGCCGTTACCCTAACCATAACCCTAACTCTAACCCTAACCCTAACCATAACCCTAACCCTTACCATAACCCTAACCCTTTCCGTAACCCTAACCCTAACCCTAAACCTAACTCTAACCCTAAACCTAACCCATACCCTTACCCTAAGCCTACCCCTAACCCTAACCCTTACCCTTACCCTCACCCTAACCCTAACCTTAATGCTAACCGTAACCCTAATCCTAATGCCTAAACCTAAACCTAACCCTAACACTAACCCTAACCCTAAACCTAAGCCTAACCCTTACCCTAATCCTAACTGTAAACCTTACCCTTATCCTAACCCTAAACCTAACCCTAACCCTAACACTTAAACTTATACTAACCCTAACTCTAAACCTAAACCTAAAACCTACCCTAACCCTAACCATAACCCTAACCCTAATCCTAACCTTAACCCTAACCCTACCCCTTACCCTAACCCTTAAACTTACCCTAACCCTAAGGGAACCCTAACCCCTACCCAAACCCTAACAATAACCCTTACCTAACCCTAACCCTTACCCTTATCCTAACCCTAAACCTAACCCTAACCCTAACCTTAACCCTAACCCTTACCCTTTCCCTAACTTTAACCCTAACCCTAACCCTAACCCCTAAACCTAACCCTATCCCTTACCCTAACCCTTACCCTTACCCTAACCCTAACCTTAACCCTAACCCTAACCCTAAACTTTACCCTTGCCCTAAACCTAACCTTAACCCTTACCCTAACCATAACCCTAACCCTAAACCCTACCCTAACCCTAACTCTTACCCTACTGTAACACTACCCTAACCCTATCCCCTAACCCCAACCCTAACCCTAACCCTAACACTTGCCGTTACCCTAACCCTAACCCTAACTCTAACACTAACCCTAAACATAACCCTAACCCTAACCATAACCCTAACCCTCTCCGTAACCCTAACCCTAACCCTAAACCTAACTCTAACCCTAAACCTAACCCATACCCTTACCCTAAGCCTAACCCTAACCCTAACCCTTACCCTTACCCTCACCCTAGCCCTGACCTTAATGCTAACCGTAACCGTAACCCTAACGCCTAAACCTAAACCTAAACCTAACACTAACCCTAACCCTAAACCTAAGCCTAACCCTTACCCTAACCCTAACCCTAACCCTTACCCTTATCCTAACCCTAAACCTAACCCTAACCCTAACACTTAAACTTATACTAACCCTAACCCTAACCCTAAACCTAACCCCTACCCTAACCCTAACCATAACCCTAACCCTAACCCTAACCCTAACCTTAACCCTAACCCTAACCCTAACCCTTACCCTGACACTTAAACTTACCCTAACCCTAAGGTAACCCTAACCCCTACCCAACCCCTAACAATAACCCTTACCTAACCCTAACCCTTACCCTTATCCTAACCCTAAACCTAACCCTAACCCTAACCATAAACCTTACCCTTACCCTAACCCAAAACCTAACCCTAACCCTAACACTTAAAATTATACAAAACCTAACCCTAACCCTAACCCCTAACCTAACCCTAACCATAATTCTAAACCTAACCCTAACCTTAACCCTAACCCTAACCCTAACCCTTACCCTAACAGTTAAAGTTACCCTAACCCTAAGGGAACCCTAACCCCTACCCAGACCCTAACAATAACCCTTACCTAACCCTAACCCTTACCCTTATCCTAACCCTAAACCTAACCCTAACCCTAACCCTAAACCTTACCCTTACCCTAACCCAAAACCTAACCCTAACCCTAACACTTAAAATTATACAAACCCTAACCCTAACCCTAACCCCTAACCTAACCCTAACCATAACTCTAAACCTAACCCTAACCTTAACCCTAACCGTAACCCTAACCCTTACCCTAACAGTTAAAGTTACCCTAACCCTAAGGGAACCCTAACCCCTACCCAGCCCCTAACAATAACCCTTACCTAACCCTAACCCTTACCCTTACCCTAACCCTAAATCTAACCCTAAACCTAACCCTAACACTAACCCTAACCCTTACCCTTACCCTTATCCTAACCCTAACCCTAAACCTAACCCTAACCCTTACCCTTACCCTAACCATAACCCTAACCCTAACCCTAAACCTTACTCTTACCCTAACCCTAATCCTAACCCTAAAGCTAACCCTTACCCTAACACTTACCCTTACTATTACCCTAACCCTAACCCTAAACCTAACCCTAACCCTAACTGTAAACCTATCCCTAACCCTAACCCTTACCCTTACCCTAACTATACCCTAACCCTAACCCTAACCCTAACCCTAAACTTAACGCTAATCCTTACCCTTACCCTAACCCTAACAATAACCCTAACCCTAAACATCACCCTAACGCTAACCCTAACCCTTAACCTTACCCTAACCCTAACCCTAACCCTAACGCTAACACTTACCCTTACCCTTACCCTAACCCTAACCCTAACCCTAAACCTAACCCTAACCCTAACCATAACCCTATCCTTCACCCTAACCATAATCCTAACCCTAACCCTCACCCTAACACTAACCCTAACCCTAAAACTTACCCGAACCCTAAACCTAACCGTAAACCTTACACTTACCCTAAACCTATCCCTAACCTTAACCCCAACCCTAAACCTAACCCTAACCCTTACACTTATCATAACCCTAACCCTAACCCTAAACTTAACCCTAAGCCTTACCCTTACCCTAACCCTAACAATAACCCTAACCCTAAACCTCACCCTAATGCTAACCCTAACCCTTACCCTTACCCTAACTCTAAACCTAACCCTAATCCTAACCCTAACCCTAACCCTAACACATACCCTTACAATAACCCTAAACCTAACCCAACCCTAAAACTTATCCTTACCCTAAATCTAACCAAACGCTTAACCTATCCCCAAACGTAAACCTAATCCTAACCCTTAACCTTACCTTAACCCTAACCCTAAGATTAACCTTAACCTAACCTTAAAATTAACCCTAAGCCTAACCCTTAACCTTAACCTAACTCTAACCCTAAACCTAACCCTAACCCTAACCCTAACCCTTACCCTTACCCTAACCCTAACCCTAAAACTAGCCCTAACCGTTACCCTTACCCTAACCCTAACCCTATCCTTAATGGTAACCCTAACCCTAACCCTAAGCCTAACCCCTACCTAACACTAACCCTAACACTAATCCTTACCCTAACCCTAACCCTAACCCTAACTCTTACCCTTTCCCTAAATCTAACCCTAACCCTAACCGTAACCCTTACCTCGACCCTAACCCTAACCCTAATCCTTACACTTACCCTACCCCTAACTCTAACACTTACCCTTACCCTAACCCTAATCTTAACCCTAAAACTAACCCTTACCCTAACCCTAATCCTAACCCCTAACCCTAACCTAACCCTAAACCTTACCTTTACTGTAACCCTAACCCTAACCCTAACCCTAACACTTACCCTTACCCTAACCCTAACCCTAACCCTAACCGTTACCCTAAACCTAACCCAAAACCTAAACCTAACCATTAACGCTAAGCATAAACCTAACCCTTACCCTTACCTTAACCGTAACCCTAACTCTAACGCTAATCCTAAACCTAACCCTAACCCTAGCCCTTACCCTAACCCTTACCCTAACCCTAACCCTTTAAGTAACCCTAACACTAACCCTAAATCTAACTCTAACCCTAACCCTAACCCTTCCCCTTCCCCTAAACCTAACCCTAACCCTTACCCTCACCCTAACCCTAATCTTAATGCTAACCGTAACCCTAACCCTAAAGCCTAACCGTAAACCTAACCCTAACCCTTACCCTAAACCTAAACCTAAGCCTAACCCTTACCCTAACCCTAACCCCAACCATTACCCTTACCCTAACCCTAAACCTAACCCTAACCTTAACACTTAAACTTATACTAACTCTAACCCTAACCCTAGCCCCTACCCTAACCCTAACCATAACCCTAACCCTAACCCTAACATTAACCCTCACCCTAAACCTAACCCTTACCCTAACACTTAAACCTACCCTAACCCTAAGGAAACCCTAACCCCTACCCAACCCCTAACATTAACACTTACCTAACCCTAACCCTCAACCTTATCCTAACCCTAACACTAACCCTAACCCTAACCTTACCCCTAACCCTTACCCTTACCCTAACCCTAAATCTAACCCTAAACCTAACCCTAACCCTAACCCTTACCCTTACCCTAACCCTTACCCTAAACCTACCCTAAACCTTACATTAACCCTAACACTAACCCTAACCCTTACCCCTAACCCTAACCCTAATCCTAAACCTTATCCTTACCCTAACCCTAACCCTAACCATAACCCTTACCGTAACCATAACACTAACCCTAACCTTTACCCTTACCCTAACCCTAAACCTAATCGTAACCCTAACACTTAAACTTGCCCTAACACTAACCCTAACCCTAACCGCTACCCTAACCCTAACCATAACCCTAACCCTAACCCTAACCTTAACCCTAACGCTAACCCTTTCCCTAAAACTTAAACTTACCCTTACCCTAACCCTAACCCTAACCCCTACCCAACCCCTAACAATAACCCTTACCCTAACCCTAACCCTTACCCTTATCCTAACCCTAACCCTAACCCTAACCTTAACCCTAACCCTTACCCTTACCCTAACCCTTACCCTAACCCTAAACCTAACCCTAACCCTAACCCTAAACCTAACCCTAACCTTAACCCTTTCCCTTACCCTAACCCTAATCCTAAACCTAACACTAAACCTTACTTTTACCCTAAACCTAACCCTAACCCTTACCCTAACCCTAAACCTAATCCTAATCCTAACCCTATCCCTTACTTTAACCCTAACCCTAACCCTAACCGTGACCCCTAACCCTAACCCCAATCCTAAACCTTACCCTTAGGCTAACCCTAACCCTAACCCTAACCCCTAACCCTGACCCTAGCCCTAACCCATACCCTTACCCTAAACCTAACCCTAACCGTAACCCTAACACTAACACTAACCCTAACCCTAACCCTTACCCTTACCCTAAACCTAACCCTAACCCTAACCCTTACCCTTTCCCTAAATCGATCCCTAACTCTAACACTTACCCCTACCCTTATCCTAACCCTAAACCTAACACTAACTCTAACCCTAACGCTTACCCTTACCTTAACCCTAACCCTAACCCTAACCCTTACCCTTTCCCTAACCCGATCCCTAACCCTAACCCTAACCCTTACCCTAACCCTAACCCTAAACTTAACCCTAACTCTAACCCTAACGCTTACCCTTACCTTAACCCTAACCCTAACCCTAACCCTAAACCCAACCCTTACCCTAACACTAACCCTAACCCTAATCCTTACCCTAACCCTAAACCTACCCCTTACCCTTTCTCTAACCCGATCCCTAACGCTAACCCTTACCCCTACCCTAACCCTAACCCTAATCCTTACCCTCACCCTAACCCTAACCCTAATCCTAACCCCTAACCATAAACCTATCACTAACCCTAACCCAACCCTAACCATTACCCTTACCCTTACCCTAACCCTAATCGTAAACCTAACCCTAACCATAAACGTAACCCTAACTCTAACCCTAACCCTAACCCTTATCCTTACCCTAACCCTAACCCTAACCCTAAACCTAACCCTTACCCTTACCCTCACCCTAACCCTAACCGTAATGCTAACACTTACCCCAACCCTAACACTTACCCTAACACTAAACCTAACCCTAATCCTTACCCTAACCCTCAACCTAAACCTAAACCTAACCCTAACTCTTACCCTTACCCTAACCCTAACCCTAACCCTAAACCTAAACCTTACCCTTGCCCTAAACCTAACCCTAACCCTTACCCTAACCATAACCCTAAACCTAACGCCTACCCTTACCTTAACCCTAACCCTAACCCTTACCCTAGCGTAACACTAACCCTAACCCTAACCCCTAACCCCAACCCTAACCCTGACCCTAACACTTACCGTTACCCTAACCCTATGCCTAACTCTAACCCTAACCCTAACTATAACCCTAACCCTTACCCTAACCCTAACCCTTTCCGTAACCCTAACCCTAAACCTAAACCTAACTCTAACCCTAACCCTAACCCTTCCCCTTACCCCAACCCTAACCCTAACCCTTACCCTCACCCTAACGCTACCCTTAATGCTAACCGTAACCCTAACCCTTACGCCTAACCCTAAACCTAACCCTAACCCTTACTCTAAACCTAAACCTAAGCCTAACACTTACCCTAACCCTAACCCCTACCCTAACCCTAACCATAACCTTAACCCTAACCCTAACCTTAACCCTCACCCTAACCCTAACCCTTACCCTAACACTTAAACTTACCCTAACCCTAAGGAAACCCTAACCCCTACCCAACCCCTAACATTAACCCTTAGCTAACCCTAACCCTTACCCTTATCCTAACCCTAAGCCTAACCGTAACCCTAACCTTAACCCTAACCCTTACACTTACCCTAACCCTAAATCTAACCCTAAACCTAACCCTAACCCTAACCCTAACCCTTACCCTTATCCTAACCCTAACGCTAAACCTAACCCTAACCCTTACCCTTACCCTAACCATAACCCTAAACCTAACACTAAACCTTACTCTTACCCTAAACCTAACCCTAACCCTTACCCTAACCATAACCCTAAACCGAATCCTAACCCTAACCCTTACATTAACCCTAACACTAACCCTAACCCTTACCCCTAACCCTAACCCTAATCCTAAACCTTATCCTTACCCTAACCCTAACCCTAACCATAACCCTTACCGTAACCGTAACACTAACCCTAACCCTAACCCTAACACTAACCCCTTACACTTACCCTAACCCTAACCCAAAACCTAACCCTAACTCTAGCCCTAACCCTTACCCTTATCTTAACCCTAACCCTAAACCTAACCCTAACCCTTACCCTAACACTAACCCTAACCCTAACCCTAACCCTTAACCTTACCCTAACCTAACCCGAACCCTAACCCTTATCCTTTTCCTAACCCGATCCCTAACCCTAACCTTTACCCCTACCGTAACCCTAACCCTAATCCTTACCCTTACCCTAACCCTAATCCTATTCCTAACCCCTAACCATAAACCTAACACTAACCTAACCCTAACCCTAACCATTACCCTTACACTAACCCTAACCCCAACATTTACCCTTACCCTAACCCTAACCCTAAACCTAACCCTAACCCTAAACGTAATCCTAACTGTAACCCTAACCCTAACCCTTATCCTTACCCTAACACTAACCCTAACCCTAAACCTTAACCTTACCCTTACCCTCACCGTAACTCTAACCTTAATGCTAACCCTAACCCTAACCCTAACCCCTAACCCTAAACCTAAACCTAACCCTAACCCTAACCCTAAACCTAAGCCTAAACCTTACCCTAACCCTAACCCTTACCCTTACCCTCACCCTAACGCTAACCGTAATGCTAACCCTTACCCCAACCCTAACACTTACCCTACCACTAATCCTAACCCTAATCCTTACCCTAACCCTCAACCTAACCCTAACCCTAACCCTAACCCTTACCCTTACCCTAACCCTAACCCTAACCCTAAACCTAAACCTTACACTTGCCCTAAACCTTACCCTAACCATAACCCTAACCCTAACCCCTACCCTTACCTTAACCCTAACCCTAAGCCTTACCCTACCGTAACCCTAACCCTAACCGTAACCCCTAACCCCAACCCTAACCCTAACCCTAACACTTGCCGTTACCCTAACCCTAACCCTAACTCCAACCCTAACCCTAACCATAACCCTAACCCTTACCCTAATCCTAACCCTTTCCGTAACCGTAACCCTAACCCTAACCCTAAACCTAACCCTAACTCTATCCTAACCCTAAACCTTACCCTTACCCTAACCCTAACCCTCACCCTAACCATAACCCTTACCCTTACCCTAACCCTAACCCTAACCTTAATGCTAACCCTAACCCTAACCCAAACGCCTAACCCTAAACCTAACCCTAACCCTAACCCTAACCCTAAACCTAAGCCTAACCCTTACCCTAACCATATCCCTAACCTTTACCTTACCCTAACACTAAACCTAATCGTAACCCTAACACTTAAACTTGACCAAACACTAACCCTAACCCTAACCCCTACCCTAACCCTAACCATAACCCTAAACCTAACCCTAACCTTAACCCTAACCCTAACCCTTACCCTAACACTTAAACTTACCCTTACCCTAACCCTAACCCTAACCCCTACCCAACACCTAACAATAACCCTTACCCTAACCCTAACTCTTACCCTTATCCTAACCCTAACCCTAACCCTAACCTTAACCCTAACCCTTACCCTTACCCTAACCCTTACCGTAACCCTAAACCTAACCCTAAACCTAACCCTAACCCTAACCCTTACCCTTACCCTAACCCTAACCCTAAACCTAACCCTAACGCTAACCCTTTCCCTTACCCTAACCCTAATCCTAAACCTAACACTAACCATTATCTTAACCTAAACCTAACCCTAACCCTTACCCTAACCCTAAACCTAAACCTAATCCTAACCCTAACCCTTACTTTAACCCTAACCCTAACCCTAACCATTACCCCTAACCCTAACCCTAATCCTAAACCTTACCCTTACGCTAACCCTAACCCTAACCCTAACCCCTGAACCTGACCCTAGCCCTAACCCATACCCTTACCCTAAACCAAACCCTAACCATAACCCTAACACTAACACTAACCCTAACCCTAACCCTTACCCTTACCCTTACCCTAACCCTAACCCTAACCTTAACCCTAACCCTTACGCTTACCCTAACCCTAACCCTAAACCTAACCCTAACCGTAACCCTTTCCCTTACCCTAACCCTAATCCTAAACCTAACACTAAACCTTACTTTTACCCTAAACCTAACCCTAACCCTTACCCTAACTCTAAACCTAATCCTAATCCTAACCCTATCCCTTACTTTAAGCCTAACCCTAACCCTAACCGTTACCCCTAACCCTAACCCTAATCCTAAACCTTACCCTTAGGCTAACCCTAACCCTAACCCTAACCCCTAACCCTGACCCTAGCCCTAACCCATACCCTTACCCTAAACCTAATCCTAACCGTAACCCTAACACTAACACTAACGCTAACCCTAAGCCTTACCCTTACCCTAACCCTAACCCTAATCCTTACCCTTTCCCTAAATCGATCCCTAACTCTAACACTTACCCCTACCCTTATCCTAACCCTAAACCCAACACTAACTCTAACCCTAACGCTTACCCTTACCTTAACCCTAACCCTAACCCTAACCCTTACCCTAACCCTTTCCCTAACCCGATCCCTAACCCTAACCCTTACCCTTACCCTTACCCTAAACCTAACACTAAACCTAACCCTAACGCTTACCCTTACCTTAACCCTAACCCTAACCCTAACCCTAAACCCAACCCTTACCCTAACACTAACCCTAACCCTAAACCTTAACCTTACCCTTACCCTAACCCGATCCCTAACGCTAACCCTTAACCCTACCCTAACCTTAACCCTAATCCTTACCCTTACCCTAACCCTAAACCTAATCCTAACCCCTAACCATAAACCTAACACTAACCATAACCCAACACTAACCATTACCCTTACCCTTACCCTAAACCTATCACTAACCCTAACCCAACCCTAACCATTACCCTTACCCTTACCCTAACCCTAACACTTATGCTTACCCTAACCCTAACCGTAAACCTAACCCTAACCATAAACGTAACCCTAACTCTAACCCTAACCCTAACCCTTATCCTTACCCTAAACCTAACCCTAACCCTAAACCTAACCCTTACTCTTACCCTCACCCTAACCCTAACTGTAATGCTAACCCTTACCCCAACCCTAACACTTACCCTAACACTAAACCTAACCCTAATCCTTACCCTAACCCTCAACCTAAACCTAAACCTAACCCTAACTCTTACCCTTACACTAACCGTAACCCTAACCCTAACCCTAAACCTTACCCTTGCCCTAAACCTAACCCTAACCCTTACCCTAACCATAACCTAACTCTTTCCCCTACCCTTACCTTAACCCTAACCCTAACCCTTACCCTACCGTAACACTAAACCTAAACCTAACCCCTAACCCCAACCCTAACCCTAACCCTAACTCTAACCCTAACCTTAACTATAACCCTAACCGTTACCCTAACCCTAACCCTTTAACTAACCCTAACCCTAACCCTAAACCTAACTCTAACCCTAACCCTAACCCTTCCCCTTACCCTAACCCTAACCCTAACCCTTACCCTACCCTGACCCTAACCTTAATGCTAACCGTAACCCTAACCCTAACGCCTAACCCTAAACCTAACCCTAACCCTTACACTAAACCTAAACCTAAGCCTAACCCTTACCCTAACCCTAACCACAACCATTACCCTTACCCTAACCCTAAACCTAACCCTAACCTTAACACTTAAACTTATACTGACCGTAACCCTAACCCTAACCCTAACCCTAAACGTAATCCTAACTCTAACCCTAACCCTTACCCTTATCCTAACCCTAAGCCTAACCGTAACCCTAACCTTAACCCTAACCCTTACACTTACCCTAACCCTAAATCTAACCCTAAACCTAACCCTAACCCTAACCCTAACCCTTACCCTTACCCTAACCCTAACGCTAAACCTAACCCTAACCCTTACCCTTACCCTAACCATAACCCTAAACCTAACACTAAACCTTACTCTTACCCTAAACCTAACCCTAACCCTTACCCTAACCATAACCCTAAACCGAATCCTAACCCTAACCCTTACATTAACCCTAACACTAACCCTAACCCTTACCCCTAACCCTAACCCTAATCCTAAACCTTATCCTTACCCTAACCCTAACCCTAACCATAACCCTTACCGTAACCGTAACACTAACCCTAACCCTAACCCTAACACTAACCCCTTACACTTACCCTAACCCTAATCCAAAACCTAACCCTAACTCTAGCCCTAACCCTTACCCTTATCTTAACCCTAACCCTAAACCTAACCCTAACCCTTACCCTAACACTAACCCTAACCCTAACCCTAACCCTTAACCTTACCCTAACCGTAACCCGAACCCTAACCCTTATCCTTTTCCTAACCCGATCCCTAACCCTAACCTTTACCCCTACCGTAACCCTAACCCTAATCCTTACCCTTACCCTAACCCTAATCCTATTCCTAACCCCTAACCATAAACCTAACACTAACCTAACCCTAACCCTAACCATTACCCTTACACTAACCCTAACCCCAACATTTACCCTTACCCTAACCCTAACCCTAAACCTAACCCTAACCCTAAACGTAATCCTAACTGTAACCCTAACCCTAACCCTTATCCTTACCCTAACACTAACCCTAACCCTAAACCTTAACCTTACCCTTACCCTCACCGTAACCCTAACCTTAATGCTAACCCTAACCCTAACCCTAACCCCTAACCCTAAACCTAAACCTAACCCTAACCCTAACCCTAAACCTAAGCCTAAACCTTACCCTAACCCTAACCCTTACCCTTACCCTCACCCTAACGCTAACCGTAATGCTAACCCTTACCCCAACCCTAACACTTACCCTACCACTAATCCTAACCCTAATCCTTACCCTAACCCTCAACCTAACCCTAACCCTAACCCTAACCCTTACCCTTACCCTAACCCTAACCATAACCCTAAACCTAAACCTTACACTTGCCCTAAACCTAACCCTAAACCTTACCCTAACCATAACCCTAACCCTAACCCCTACCCTTACCTTAACCCTAACCCTAAGCCTTACCCTACCGTAACCCTAACCCTAACCGTAACCCCTAACCCCAACCCTAACCCTAACCCTAACACTTGCCATTACCCTAACCCTAACCCTAACTCCAACCCTAACCCTAACCATAACCCTAACCCTTACCCTAATCCTAACCCTTTCCGTAACCGTAACCCTAACCCTAACCCTAAACCTAACCCTAACTCTATCCTAACCCTAAACCTTACCCTTACCCTAACCCTAACCCTCACCCTAACCATAACCCTTACCCTCACCCTAACCCTAACCCTAACCTTAATGCTAACCCTAACCCTAACCCAAACGCCTAACCCTAAACCTAACCCTAACCCTAACCCTAACCCTAAACCTAAGCCTAACCCTTACCCTAACCATATCCCTAACCTTTACCTTACCCTAACACTAAACCTAATCGTAACCCTAACACTTAAACTTGACCAAACACTAACCCTAACCCTAACCCCTACCCTAACCCTAACCATAACCCTAACCCTAACCCTAACCTTAACCCTAACCCTAACCCTTACCCTAACACTTAAACTTACCCTTACCCTAACCCTAACCCTAACCCCTACCCAACACCTAACAATAACCCTTACCCTAACCCTAACTCTTACCCTTATCCTAACCCTAACCCTAACCCTAACCTTAACCCTAACCCTTACCCTTACCCTAACCCTTACCGTAACCCTAAACCTAACCCTAAACCTAACCCTAACCCTAACCCTTACCCTTACCCTAACCCTAACCCTAAACCTAACCCTAAAGCTAACCCTTTCCCTTACCCTAACCCTAATCCTAAACCTAACACTAACCATTATCTTAACCTAAACCTAACCCTAACCCTTACCCTAACCCTAAACCTAAACCTAATCCTAACCCTAACCCTTACTTTAACCCTAACCCTAACCATAACCATTACCCCTAACCCTAACCCTAATCCTAAACCTTACCCTTACGCTAACCCTAACCCTAACCCTAACCCCTGAACCTGACCCTAGCCCTAACCCATACCCTTACCCTAAACCAAACCCTAACCGTAACCCTAACACTAACACTAACCCTAACCCTAACCCTTACCCTTACCCTAACCCTAACCCTAACCTTAACCCTAACCCTTACCCTTACCCTAACCCTTACCCTAACCCTAAACCTAAACCTAACCCTAACCCTAACCCTAACCCTTACGCTTACACTAACCCTAACCCTAAACCTAACCCTAACCGTAACCCTTTCCCTTACCCTAACCCTAATCCTAAACCTAACACTAAACCTTACTTTTACCCTAAACCTAACCCTAACCCTTACCCTAACTCTAAACCTAATCCTAATCCTAACCCTATCCCTTACTTTAAGCCTAACCCTAACCCTAACCGTTACCCCTAACCCTAACCCTAATCCTAAACCTTACCCTTAGGCTAACCCTAACCCTAACCCTAACCCCTAACCCTGACCCTAGCCCTAACCCATACCCTTACCCTAAACCTAATCCTAACCGTAACCCTAACACTAACACTAACGCTAACCCTAAGCCTTACCCTTACCCTAACCCTAACCCTAATCCTTACCCTTTCCCTAAATCGATCCCTAACTCTAACACTTACCCCTACCCTTATCCTAACCCTAAACCCAACACTAACTCTAACCCTAACGCTTACCCTTACCTTAACCCTAACCCTAACCCTAACCCTTACCCTAACCCTTTCCCTAACCCGATCCCTAACCCTAACCCTTACCCTTACCCTTACCCTAAACCTAACACTAAACCTAACCCTAACGCTTACCCTTACCTTAACCCTAACCCTAACCCTAACCCTAAACCCAACCCTTACCCTAACACTAACCCTAACCCTAAACCTTAACCTTACCCTTACCCTAACCCGATCCCTAACGCTAACCCTTAACCCTACCCTAACCTTAACCCTAATCCTTACCCTTACCCTAACCCTAAACCTAATCCTAACCCCTAACCATAAACCTAACACTAACCATAACCCAACACTAACCATTACCCTTACCCTTACCCTAAACCTATCACTAACCCTAACCCAACCCTAACCATTACCCTTACCCTTACCCTAACCCTAACACTTATGCTTACCCTAACCCTAACCGTAAACCTAACCCTAACCATAAACGTAACCCTAACTCTAACCCTAACCCTAACCCTTATCCTTACCCTAAACCTAACCCTAACCCTAAACCTAACCCTTACTCTTACCCTCACCCTAACCCTAACTGTAATGCTAACCCTTACCCCAACCCTAACACTTACCCTAACACTAAACCTAACCCTAATCCTTACCCTAACCCTCAACCTAAACCTAAACCTAACCCTAACTCTTACCCTTACCCTAACCCTAACCCTAACCCTAACCCTAAACCTTACCCTTGCCCTAACCCTAACCCTAACCCTTCCCCTTCCCCTAACCCTAACCCTAACCCTTACCCTCACCCTAACCCTAACCTTAATGCTAACCGTAACCCTAACCCTAACGCCTAACCCTAAACCTAACCCTAACCCTAACCCTTACTCTAAACCTAAACCTAAGCCTAATACTTACCCTAACCCTAATCCTAACCATTACCCTTACCCTAACCCTAAACCTAACCCTAACCTTAACACTTAAACTTATACTAACCCTAACCCTAACCCTAACCCCTACCCTAACCCTAACCATAACCTTAACCCTAACCCTAACCTTAACCCTCACCCTAACCATAACCCTAACCCTAACCCTAAACTTAACGCTAATCCTAACCCTTACCCTAACCCTAACAATAACCCTAACCCTAAACCTCACCCTAACACTAACATTAACCCTAACCCTAAACCTCACTCTAACGCTAACCCTCAACCTTACCCTTACCCTAACCCTAACCCTAACCCTAACCCTAACACTTATCCTTACACTTACCCTCACCCTAACCCTAAACCTAACCCTAACCCTAACCCTTACCCTTACCCTAAACCTGTCCCTAACCTTAACCCCAACCCTAAACCTAACCCTAACCCTTACCCTTACCCTAACCCTAACCCTAACTCTAAACTTAACCCTAACCCTTCCCCTTACCCTAACCCTAACAATAACCCCAACTCAAAACCTCACCCTAATGCTAACCCTAACCCTTACCCTTACCCTAACTCTAACCCTAACCCTAACCCTAACCCTAATCCTAATCCTAACCCTAACCCTAACCCTTACCCTTACACTAACCCTAACCCTACCCCAAACCTAAACCTTATCCTTACCCTAAACCTAAACCTAACCCTTAACCTAACCCCAAACGTAAACCTAAACCTAACACTTACCCTTACCTTAACCCTAACCCTAAACCTAACCCTAACCCTAACCCCTAACCCTATGCCTAAACCTAACCCTTAACCTTACCCTAACCCCAAGATTAACCTTAACCCTAACCTTTACACTAACCATAACACTAACCCTTACCCTTAACCTAACCCGAACCCTACACCTAAGCCTAACCCTAACCCTAACCTTAACCCTTACCCTTACCCTTACCCTAAACCTAACCCTAAACCTAGCCCTAACCGTTACCTTTACACTAACCCTATCCCTAAGCTTAATGGTAACCCTAACCCTAACCCTAACCCTAACCTTTACCTAACACTAACCCTAACACTAATCCTTAACCTAACCCTAACCCTAATCCTAACCCTAACACCTACCCGTACCCTAACCCTAACACTAACCCTAACCCTTGCCCTAACCCTAACCCTAATCCTAAACCTAATCCCCAACCTTAACCCTAAACCTAACCCTAACCCTTACACTTACCCTAACCCTAATCCTAAACATAATCCTTACCGTAACCCTAACACTAACAATAACCCTAAACCTAACCCTAACCCCTTGCCCTTACCTTAACCCTAACCCTAAACCTAACCCTAACCCTAACCCTAACCCTAACGCTTACCCTTTCCCTAAATCGATCCCTAACTCTAACACTTACGCCTACCCTTATCCTAACCCTAAACCTAACACTAATTCTAATTCTAACGCTTACCCTTACCCTAACCCTAACCCTAAACCTAACCCTAACCCTAACTCTAACCCTAACGCTTACACTTACCTTAACCCTAACCCTAACCCTAAACCCAACCCTTACCCTAACACTAACCCTAACCCTAATCCTTACCCTAACCCTAAACCTAACCCTTACCCTTTCCCTAACCCGATCCCTAACGCTAACCCTTAACCCTACCCTAACCCTAACCCTAATCCTTACCCTTACCTAACCCTAACCCTAATCCTAACCCCTAACCATAAACCTAACACTAACCCTAACCCAACCCTAACCATTACCCTTACCCTTACCCTAACCCTTACACTTACCCTTACCCTAACCCTAACCGTAAACCTAACCCTAACCATAAACGTAACCCTAACTCTAACTCTAACCCTAACACTTATCCTTACCATAACCCTCAACCTAAACCTAAACCTAACCCTAACTCTTACCCTTACCCTAACCCTAACCGTAATGCTAACCCTTACCCCAACCCTAACACTTACCCTAACAATAAACCTAACACTAATCCTCACCCTAACCCTCAACCTAAACCTAAACCTAACCCTAACTCTTACACTTACCCTAACCCTAACCCTTACCCTAACCCTAAACCTTACCCTTGCCCTAAACCTAACCCTAACCCTTACCCTAACCCTAACCCTAACCTTAATGCTAACCGTAACCCTAACCCTAACGACGAACCCCTAACCCCAAACCTTACCTTAACCCTAACCCTAACCCTTACCCTACCGTAACCCTAACCCTAACCCTAACCCCTAACCCCAACCCTAACCCTAACCCTAACGCTTACCGTTACCCTAACCCTAACCCTAACTCTAACCCTAACCCTAACTATAACCCTAACCCTTACCCTAACCCTAACCCTTGAAGTAAACCTAACCCTAACCCTAAACCTAACTCTAACCCTAACCCTAACCCTTCCCCTTCCCCTAAACCTAACCCTAACCCTTACCCTCACCCTAACCCTAATCTTAATGCTAACCGTAACCCTAACCCTAAAGCCTAACCGTAAACCTAACCCTAAACCTTACCCTAAACCTAAACCTAAGCCTAACCCTTACCCTAACACTAACCCCAAACATTACCCTTACCCTAACCCTAAACCTAACCCTAACCTTAACACTTAAACTTATACTAACCCTAACCCTAACCCCTACCCTAACCCTAACCATAACCCTAACGCTAACCCTAACATTAACCCTCACCCTAACCCTAACCCTTACCCTAACACTTAAAACTACCCTAACCCTAAGGAAACCCTAACCCCTACCCAACCCCTAACATTAACCCTTACCTAACCCTAACCCTTACCCTTATCCTAACCCTAACCCTAACCCTAACCTTAACCCTAACCCTTACCCTTACCCTAACCCTAAATCTAACCCTAAACCTAACCCTAACCGTAACCCTAACCCTTACCCCTAACCCTAACCCTAATCCTAAAACTTATCCTTACCCTAACCCTAACCCTAAGCATAACCCTTACCGTAACCGTAACACTAACCCTAACCCTAACCCTAACCCTAACCCTAACCCCTTACCCTTACCCTAACCCTAACCCAAAACCTAACCCTAACTCTAACCCTAACCCTTACCCTTACCTTAACCCTAAACCTAAACCTAACCCTAACCCTTACCCTAACACTAACCCTAACCCTAACCCTAACCCTTACCCTTACCCTAACCCTAACCCGAACCCTAACCCTTATCCTTTTCCTAACCCGATCCCTAACCCTAACCTTTACCCCTACCGTAACCCTAACCCTAATCCTTACCCTTACCCTAACCCTAACCCTATTCCTAACCCCTAACCATAAACCTAACACTAACCCTAACCCTAACCCTAACCATTACCCTTACACTAACCCTAACCCCAACATTTACCCTTACCCTAACCCTAACCCTAAACCTAACCCTAACCCTAAACGTAATCCTAACTGTAACCCTAACCCTTACCCTTACCCTAACACTAACCCTAACCCTAAACCTTAACCTTACCCTTACCCTCACCGTAACCCTAACCTTAATGCTAACCCTAACCCTAACCCTAATCCTAACCCTAATCCTTACCCTAACCCTCAACCTAACCCTAACCCTAACCCTAACCCTAACCCTTACCCTTACCCTAACCCTAACCCTAACCCTAACCCTAAACCTAAACCTTACACTTGCCCTAAACCTTACCCTAAACATAACCCTAACCCTAACCCCTACCCTTAACTTAACCCTAACCCTAACCCTTACCCTACCGTAACCCTAACCCTAACCGTAACCCCTAACCCCAACCCTAACCCTAACCCTAACATTACCGTTACCCTAACCCTAACCCTAACTACAACCCTAACCAGAACCATAACCCTAACCCTTACCCTAATCCTAACCCTTTCCGTAACCCTAACCCTAACCCTAACCCTAACCCCTAACAATAACCCTTACCCTAACCCTAACTCTTACCCTTATCCTAACCCTAACCCTAACCTTAACCCTAACCCTTACCCTTACCCTAACTCTAACCCTAACCCTTACCCTAACCCTAACTCTTACCCTTATCCTAACCCTAACCCTAACCTTAACCCTAACCCTTACCCTTACCCTAACTCTAACCCTAACCCTAACCCTAACCCTAACACTTACCCTTACCCTAACCCTAACCCTAAACCTAACACTTACCCGTACCCTAACCCTAACACTAACCCTAACCCTTGCCCTAACCCTAACCCTAATCCTAACCCTAATCCCCAACCCTAACCCTAACTCTTACCCTACCGTAACACTACCCTAACCCTATCCCCTAACCCCAACCCTAACCCTAACCCTAACACTTGCCGTTACCCTAACCATAACCCTAACTCTAACCCTAACCCTAACCATAACCCCAACCCTTACCATAACCCTAACCCTTTCCGTAACCCTAACCCTAACCCTAAACCTAACTCTAACCCTAAACCTAACCCATACCCTTACCCTAAGCCTACCCCTAACCCTAACCCTTACCCTTACCCTCACCCTAACCCTAACCTTAATGCTAACCGTAACCCTAATCCTAATGCCTAAACCTAAACCTAACCCTAACACTAACCCTAACCCTTACCCTTAACCTAACTCTAAACCTAACCCTAAACCTTATCCTAAACATAACCTAACCTTTACCCTAACCCTAACCCTAACCCTTACCCTAAACCTAACCCTAACCCTGAACCTAACCCTAACCCTAACCTAACCCTAAACCTAATCTTAACCCTTACCCTAACCCTAACCCTAACCCTTACCCTTACCCTAACCCTAAACCTAACCCTAACCCTAACACTTAAACTTATACTAACCCTAACCCCAACACTAAACCTAACCCCTACCCTAACCGTAACCATAACCATAACCATAACCATAACCCTAAGCTTAACCCTAACCCTAACCCTAACCCTTACTCTAACACTTAAACTTACCCTAACCTTAAGGAAACCCTAACCCCTACCCAACCCCTAACAATAACCCTTACCTAACCCTAACCCTTACTCTTATCCTATCCCTAACCCTAACCCTAACCTTAACCCTAAACTTACCCTTACCCTAACCCTAAATCTAACCCTAAACCTAACCCTAACCCTAACCCTTACCCTTTCCCTAACCCTAAACCTAAACCTAACCCTAACCCTTACCCTTACCCTAACCATAACCCTAAACCTAACACTAAACATTACTCTTACCCTAAACCTAACCCTAACCCTTACCCTAACCATAACCCTAAACCTAATCCTAACCCTAACCCTTACATTAACCCTAACCTTAACCCTAACCCTTACCCCTAACCCTAACCCTATCCTAAACCTTACCCTTACCCTAAACCTAACCCTAAACCTAACGTCTAACCCTGACCCTAACCCTAACCCATACCCTTACCCTAAACCTAACCGTAACCTTAAACCTAACCCTAACACTAACCCTAACCCTAACCCTTACCCTTACCCTAAACCTAACCCTAACCCTAACCCTTACACTTACCCTTATCCTAACCCTAACCCTATCCCTTACCCTTACCTTCACCATAACCTTAAACTTAATGGTAACCGTAACCGTAACCCTAACCCTTACCCTAACACTAACCCTAAACCTTATCCTTACCCTAACCCTAACCCTTACCGTTACACTAACCCTAACCCTACCCCAACCCTAAACCTTATCCTTACCCTAAACCTAACCCTAACCCTTCACCTAACCCAAAACGTAAACCTAACCCTAATCCTTACCCTTACCTTAACCCTAACCCTAAACCTAACCCTAACCCTAACCCCTAACCCTATCCCTAACCCTAACCCTTAACCTTACCCTAACACTAAGATTAACCTAAACCCTAACCTTAACACTAACCCTAATCCTAACCCTTACCCTTAACCTAACCCGAACCCTAAACCTAACCCTAACCCTAACCCTAACCCTTACCCTAACCCTAACCCTAAACCTAGCCCTAACCGTTACCCTTACACTAACCCTAACCCTAAGCTTAATGGTAACCCTAACCCTAAACCTACCCCTAACCCTTACCTAACACTAACCCTAACACTAATCCTTACCCTAACCCTAACCCTAACCCTAACTCTTACACTTTCCCTAAATCTAACCCTAACCCTAACCGTAACCCTTACACCGAAACTAACCCTAACCCTAATCCTTATGCTTACCCTAACCCTAACCCTCACCCTAACCCCTAACCCTAGACCTAACCCTAAGCCTAACCATAACCCCAAACCTTACCGTAACCCTAACCCTACCTCTAACCCTAACACTTACCCTTAACCTAACCCTAACCTTAACCCTAACCCTAACCCTTACCCTAACCCTAACCCTAACCCTAACCCCTAACCCTAACCTAACCCTAAACTTTACCCTTACTCTAACACTAACCCTAACCCTAACCCTAACACTTACCCTTACCCTAACCCTTACCCTAACCCTAAACCTAACCCTTAACACTAACCATAAACCTAACCCTTACCCTTACCTTAACCCTAATCCTAACTCTAACCCTAATCCTAAACCTAACCCTAAACCTAGCCCTTAAACTAACCCTAACCCTAACCCTAATCCTAACCCTAAATCTAAGCCTAACCCTAACCCTAACACTTACCCTTACCCTAACCCTAACCCTAAACCTAACACTTACCCGTACCCTAACCCTAACACTAACCCTAACCCTTGCCCTAACCCAAACCCTAATCCTAACCCTAATCCCAAACCCTAACCCTAACTCTTACCCTACCGTAACACTACCCTAACCCTATCCCCTAACCCCAACCCTAACCCTAACCCTAACATTTGCCGTTACCCTAACCATAACCCTAACTCTAACCCTAACCCTAACCATAACCGTAACCCTTACCATAACCCTAACCCTTTCCGTAACCCTAACCCTAACCCTAAACCTAACTCTAACCCTAAACCTAACCCATACCCTTACCCTAAGCCTACCCCTAACCCTAACCCTTACCCTTACCCTCACCCTAACCCTAACTTTAATGCTAACCGTAACCCTAATCCTAATGCCTAAACCTAAACCTAACCCTAACACTAACCCTAACCCTAAACCTAAGCCTAACCCTTACCCTAATCCTAACTGTAAACCTTACCCTTATCCTAACCCTAAACCTAACCCTAACCCTAACACTTAAAATTATACTAACCCTAACTCTAAACCTAAACCTAAAACCTACCCTAACCCTAACCATAACCCTAACCCTAATCCTACCCTTAACCCTAACCCTACCCCTTACCCTAACCCTTAAACTTACCCTAACCCTAAGGGAACCCTAAACCCTACCCAAACCCTAACAATAACCCTTACCTAACCCTAACCCTTACCCTTATCCTAACCCTAAACCTAACCCTAACCCTAACCTTAACCCTAACCCTTACCCTTTCCCTAACCTTAACCCTAACCCTAACCCTAACCCCTAAACCTAACCCTATCCCTTACCCTAACCCTTACCCTTACCCAAACCCTAACCTTAACCCTAACCCTAACCCTAAACTTTACCCTTGCCCTAAACCTAACCTTAACCCTTACCCTAACCATAACCCTAACCCTAAACCCTACCCTAACCCTAACTCTTACCCTACTGTAACACTACCCTAACCCTATCCCCTAACCCCAACCCTAACCCTAACCCTAACACTTGCCGTTACCCTAACCCTAACCCTAACTCTAACACTAACCCTAAACATAACCCTAACCCTAACCATAACCCTAACCCTTTCCGTAACCCTAACCCTAACCCTAAACCTAACTCTAACCCTAAACCTAACCCATACCCTTACCCTAAGCCTAACCCTAACCCTAACCCTTACCCTTACCCTCACCCTAGCCCTGACCTTAATGCTAACCGTAACCGTAACCCTAACGCCTAAACCTAAACCTAAACCTAACACTAACCCTAACCCTAAACCTAAGCCTAACCCTTATCCTAACCCTAACCCTAACCCTTACCCTTATCATAACCCTAAACCTAACCCTAACCCTAACACTTAAACTTATACTAACCCTAACCCTAACCCTAAACCTAACCCCTACCCTAACCCTAACCATAACCCTAACCCTAACCCTAACCCTAACCTTAACCCTAACCCTAACCCTAACCCTTACCCTGACACTTAAACTTACCCTAACCCTAAGGTAACCCTAAACCCTACCCAACCCCTAACAATAACCCTTACCTAACCCTAACCCTTACCCTTATCCTAACCCTAAACCTAACCCTAACCCTAACCATAAACCTTACCCTTACCCTAACCCAAAACCTAACCCTAACCCTAACACTTAAAATTATACAAAACCTAACCCTAACCCTAACCCCTAACCTAACCCTAACCATAATTCTAAACCTAACCCTAACCTTAACCCTAACCCTAACCCTAACCCTTACCCTAACAGTTAAAGTTACCCTAACCCTAAGGGAACCCTAACCCCTACCCAGCCCCTAACAATAACCCTTACCTAACCCTAACCCTTACCCTTATCCTAACCCTAAACCTAACCCTAACCCTAACCCTAAACCTTACCCTTACCCTAACCCAAAACCTAACCCTAACCCTAACACTTAAAATTATACAAACCCTAACCCTAACCCTAACCCCTAACCTAACCCTAACCATAACTCTAAACCTAACCCTAACCTTAACCCTAACCGTAACCCTAACCCTTACCCTAACAGTTAAAGTTACCCTAACCCTAAGGGAACCCTAACCCCTACCCAGCCCCTAACAATAACCCTTACCTAACCCTAACCCTTACCCTTACCCTAACCCTAAATCTAACCCTAAACCTAACCCTAACACTAACCCTAACCCTTACCCTTACCCTTATCCTAACCCTAACCCTAAACCTAACCCTAACCCTTACCCTTACCCTAACCATAACCCTAAACCTAACCCTAAACCTTACTCTTACCCTAACCCTAATCCTAACCCTAAAGCTAACCCTTACCCTAACACTTACCCTTACTATTACCCTAACCCTAACCCTAAACCTAACCCTAACCCTAACTGTAAACCTATCCCTAACCCTAACCCTTACCCTTACCCTAACTATACCCTAACCCTAACCCTAACCCTAACCCTAAACTTAACGCTAATCCTTACCCTTACCCTAACCCTAACAATAACCCTAACCCTAAACATCACCCTAACGCTAACCCTAACCCTTAACCTTACCCTAACCCTAACCCTAACCCTAACGCTAACACTTACCCTTACCCTTACCCTAACCCTAACCCTAACCCTAAACCTAACCCTAACCCTAACCGTAACCCTATCCTTCACCCTAACCCTAATCCTAACCCTAACCCTCACCCTAACACTAACCCTAACCCTAAAATTTACCCGAACCCTAAACCTAACCGTAAACCTTACACTTACCCTAAACCTATCCCTAACCTTAACCCCAACCCTAAACCTAACCCTAACCCTTACACTTATCATAACCCTAACCCTAACCCTAAACTTAACCCTAAGCCTTACCCTTACCCTAACCCTAACAATAACCCTAACCCTAAACCTCACCCTAATGCTAACCCTAACCCTTACCCTTACCCTAACTCTAAACCTAACCCTAATCATAACCCTAACCCTAACCCTAACACATACCCTTACAATAACCCTAAACCTAACCCAACCCTAAAACTTATCCTTACCCTAAATCTAACCACACGCTTAACCTATCCCCAAACGTAAACCTAATCCTAACCCTTAACCTTACCTTAACCCTAACCCTAAGATTAACCTTAACCTAACCTTAAAACTAACCCTAAGCCTAACCCTTAACCTTAACCTAACTCTAACCCTAAACCGAACCCTAACCCTAACCCTAACCCTTACCCTTACCCTAACCCTAACCCTAAAACTAGCCCTAACCGTTACCCTTACCCTAACCCTAACCCTATCCTTAATGGTAACCCTAACCCTAACCCTAAGCCTAACCCCTACCTAACACTAACCCTAACACTAATCCTTACCCTAACCCTAACCCTAACCCTAACTCTTACCCTTTCCCTAAATCTAACCCTAACCCTAACCGTAACCCTTACCTCGACCCTAACCCTAACCCTAATCCTTACACTTACCCTACCCCTAACTCTAACACTTACCCTTACCCTAACCCTAATCTTAACCCTAAAACTAACCCTTACCCTAACCCTAATCCTAACCCCTAACCCTAACCTAACCCTAAACCTTACCTTTACTGTAACCCTAACCCTAACCCTAACCCTAACCCTAACACTTACCCTTACCCTAACCCTAACCCTAACCCTAACCGTTACCCTAAACCTAACCCAAAACCTAAACCTAACCATTAACGCTAAGCATAAACCTAACCCTTACCCTTACCTTAACCGTAACCCTAACTCTAACGCTAATCCTAAACCTAACCCTAACCCTAGCCCTTACCCTAACCCTTACCCTAACCCTAACCCTTTAAGTAACCCTAACACTAACCCTAAATCTAACTCTAACCCTAACCCTAACCCTTCCCCTTCCCCTAAACCTAACCCTAACCCTTACCCTCACCCTAACCCTAATCTTAATGCTAACCGTAACCCTAACCCTAAAGCCTAACCGTAAACCTAACCCTAACCCTTACCCTAAACCTAAACCTAAGCCTAACCCTTACCCTAACCCTAACCCCAACCATTACCCTTACCCTAACCCTAAACCTAACCCTAACCTTAACACTTAAACTTATACTAACTCTAACCCTAACCCTAGCCCCTACCCTAACCCTAACCATAACCCTAACCCTAACCCTAACATTAACCCTCACCCTAAACCTAACCCTTACCCTAACACTTAAACCTACCCTAACCCTAAGGAAACCCTAACCCCTACCCAACCCCTAACATTAACACTTACCTAACCCTAAACCTCACCCTTATCCTAACCCTAACCCTAACCCTAACCCTAACCTTACCCCTAACCCTTACCCTTACCCTAACCCTAAATCTAACCCTAAACCTAACCCTAACCCTAACCCTTACCCTTACCCTAACCCTTACCCTAAACCTACCCTAAACCTTACATTAACCCTAACACTAACACTAACCCTTACCCCTAACCCTAACCCTAATCCTAAACCTTATCCTTACCCTAACCCTAACCCTAACCATAACCCTTACCGTAACCATAACACTAACCCTAACCTTTACCCTTACCCTAACCCTAAACCTAATCGTAACCCTAACACTTAAACTTGCCCTAACACTAACCCTAACCCTAACCCCTACCCTAACCCTAACCATAACCCTAACCCTAACCCTAACCTTAACCCTAACGCTAACCCTTTCCCTAAAACTTAAACTTACCCTTACCCTAACCCTAACCCTAACCCCTACCCAACCCCTAACAATAACCCTTACCCTAACCCTAACCCTTACCCTTATCCTAACCCTAACCCTAACCCTAACCTTAACCCTAACCCTTACCCTTACCCTAACCCTTACCCTAACCCTAAACCTAACCCTAACCCTAACCCTAAACCTAACCCTAACCTTAACCCTTTCCCTTACCCTAACCCTAATCCTAAACCTAACACTAAACCTTACTTTTACCCTAAACCTAACCCTAACCCTTACCCTAACCCTAAACCTAATCCTAATCCTAACCCTATCCCTTACTTTAACCCTAACCCTAACCCTAACCGTGACCCCTAACCCTAACCCCAATCCTAAACCTTACCCTTAGGCTAACCCTAACCCTAACCCTAACCCCTAACCCTGACCCTAGCCCTAACCCATACCCTTACCCTAAACCTAACCCTAACCGTAACCCTAACACTAACACTAACCCTAACCCTAACCCTTACCCTTACCCTAAACCTAACCCTAACCCTAACCCTTACCCTTTCCCTAAATCGATCCCTAACTCTAACACTTACCCCTACCCTTATCCTAACCCTAAACCTAACCCTAACTCTAACCCTAACGCTTACCCTTACCTTAACCCTAACCCTAACCCTAACCCTTACCCTTTCCCTAACCCGATCCCTAACCCTAACCCTAACCCTTACACTAACCCTAACCCTAACCCTAAACCTAACCCTAACTCTAACCCTAACGCTTACCCTTACCTTAACCCTAACCCTAACCCTAACCCTAAACCCAACCCTTACCCTAACACTAACCCTAACCCTAATCCTTACCCTAACCCTAAACCTACCCCTTACCCTTTCTCTAACCCGATCCCTAACTCTAACCCTTACCCCTACCCTAACCCTAACCCTAATCCTTACCCTCACCCTAACCCTAACCCTAATCCTAACCCCTAACCATAAAACTATCACTAACCCTAACCCAACCATAACCATTACCCTTACCCTTACCCTAACCCTAATCGTAAACATAACCCTAACCATAAACGTAACCCTAACTCTAACCCTAACCCTAACCCTTATCCTTACCCTAACCCTAACCCTAACCCTAAACCTAACCCTTACCCTTACCCTCACCCTAACCCTAACCGTAATGCTAACCCTTACCCCAACCCTAACACTTACCCTAACACTAAACCTAACCCTAATCCTTACCCTAACCCTCAACCTAAACCTAAACCTAACCCTAACTCTTACCCTTACCCTAACCCTAACCCTAACCCTAAACCTAAACCTTACCCTTGCCCTAAACCTAACCCTAACCCTTACCCTAACCATAACCCTAAACCTAACGCCTACCCTTACCTTAACCCTAACCCTAAACCTTACCCTAGCATAACACTAACCCTAACCCTAACCCCTAACCCCAACCCTAACCCTGACCCTAACACTTACCGTTACCCTAACCCTATGCCTAACTCTAACCCTAACCCTAACTATAACCCTAACCCTTACCCTAACCCTAACCCTTTCCGTAACCCTAACCCTAAACCTAAACCTAACTCTAACCCTAACCCTAACCCTTCCCCTTACCCCAACCCTAACCCTAACCCTTACCCTCACCCTAACCCTACCCTTAATGCTAACCGTAACCCTAACCCTAACGCCTAACCCTAAACCTAACCCTAACCCTTACTCTAAACCTAAACCTAAGCCTAACACTTACCCTAACCATAACCCCTACCCTAACCCTAACCATAACCTTAACCCTAACCCTAACCTTAACCCTCACCCTAACCCTAACCCTTACCCTAACACTTAAACTTACCCTAACCCTAAGGAAACCCTAACCCCTACCCAACCCCTAACATTAACCCTTAGCTAACCCTAACCCTTACCCTTATCCTAACCCTAAGCCTAACCGTAACCCTAACCTTAACCCTAAGCCTTACACTTACCCTAACCCTAAATCTAACCCTAAACCTAACCCTAACCCTAACCCTAACCCTTACCCTTACCCTAACCCTAACGCTAAACCTAACCCTAACCCTTACCCTTACCCTAACCATAACCCTAAACCTAACACTAAACCTTACTCTTACCCTAAACCTAACCCTAACCCTTACCCTAACCATAACCCTAAACCGAATCCTAACCCTAACCCTTACATTAACCCTAACACTAACCCTAACCCTTACCCCTAACCCTAACCCTAATCCTAAACCTTATCCTTACCCTAACCCTAACCCTAACCATAACCCTTACCGTAACCGTAACACTAACCCTAACCCTAACCCTAACACTAACCCCTTACACTTACCCTAACCCTAACCCAAAACCTAACCCTAACTCTAGCCCTAACCCTTACCCTTATCTTAACCCTAACCCTAAACCTAACCCTAACCCTTACCCTAACACTAACCCTAACCCTAACCCTAACCCTTAACCTTACCCTAACCCTAACCCGAACCCTAACCCTTATCCTTTTCCTAACCCGATCCCTAACCCTAACCTTTACCCCTACCGTAACCCTAACCCTAATCCTTACCCTTACCCTAACCCTAATCCTATTCCTAACCCCTAACCATAAACCTAACACTAACCTAACCCTAACCCTAACCATTACCCTTACACTAACCCTAACCCCAACATTTACCCTTACCCTAACCCTAACCCTAAACCTAACCCTAACCCTAAACGTAATCCTAACTGTAACCCTAACCCTAACCCTTATCCTTACCCTAACACTAACCCTAACCCTAAACCTTAACCTTACCCTTACCCTCACCGTAACCCTAACCTTAATGCTAACCCTAACCCTAACCCTAACCCCTAACCCTAAACCTAAACCTAACCCTAACCCTAACCCTAAACCTAAGCCTAAACCTTACCCTAACCCTAACCCTTACCCTTACCCTCACCCTAACGCTAACCGTAATGCTAACCCTTACCCCAACCCTAACACTTACCCTACCACTAATCCTAACCCTAATCCTTACCCTAACCCTCAACCTAACCCTAACCCTAACCCTAACCCTTACCCTTACCCTAACCCTAACCCTAACCCTAAACCTAAACCTTACACTTGCCCTAAACCTAACCCTAAACCTTACCCTAACCATAACCCTAACCCTAACCCCTACCCTTACCTTAACCCTAACCCTAAGCCTTACCCTACCGTAACCCTAACCCTAACCGTAACCCCTAACCCCAACCCTAACCCTAACCCTAACACTTGCCGTTACCCTAACCATAACCCTAACCCTAACTCCAACCCTAACCCTAACCATAACCCTAACCCTTACCCTAATCCTAACCCTTTCCGTAACCGTAACCCTAACCCTAACCCTAAACCTAACCCTAACTCTATCCTAACCCTAAACCTTACCCTTACCCTAACCCTAACCCTCACCCTAACCATAACCCTTACCCTTACCCTAACCCTAACCCTAACCTTAATGCTAACCCAAACCCTAACCCAAACGCCTAACCCTAAACCTAACCCTAACCCTAACCCTAACCCTAAACCTAAGCCTAACCCTTACCCTAACCATATCCCTAACCTTTACCTTACCCTAACACTAAACCTAATCGTAACCCTAACACTTAAACTTGACCAAACACTAACCCTAACCCTAACCCCTACCCTAACCCTAACCATAACCCTAACCCTAACCCTAACCTTAACCCTAACCCTAACCCTTACCCTAACACTTAAACTTACCCTTACCCTAACCCTAACCCTAACCCCTACCCAACACCTAACAATAACCCTTACCCTAACCCTAACTCTTACCCTTATCCTAACCCTAACCCTAACCCTAACCTTAACCCTAACCCTTACCCTTACCCTAACCCTTACCGTAACCCTAAACCTAACCCTAAACCTAACCCTAACCCTAACCCTTACCCTTACCCTAACCCTAACCCTAAACCTAACCCTAACGCTAACCCTTTCCCTTACCCTAACCCTAATCCTAAACCTAACACTAACCATTATCTTAACCTAAACCTAACCCTAACCCTTACCCTAACCCTAAACCTAAACCTAATCCTAACCCTAACCCTTACTTTAACCCTAACCCTAACCCTAACCATTACCCCTAACCCTAACCCTAATCCTAAACCTTACCCTTACGCTAACCCTAACCCTAACCCTAACCCCTGAACCTGACCCTAGCCCTAACCCATACCCTTACCCTAAACCAAACCCTAACCGTAACCCTAACACTAACACTAACCCTAACCCTAACCCTTACCCTTACCCTAACCCTAACCCTAACCTTAACCCTAACCCTTACCCTTACCCTAACCCTTACCCTAACCCTAAACCTAAACCTAACCCTAACCCTAACCCTAACCCTTACGCTTACCCTAACCCTAACCCTAAACCTAACCCTAACCGTAACCCTTTCCCTTACCCTAACCCTAATCCTAAACCTAACACTAAACCTTACTTTTACCCTAAACCTAACCCTAACCCTTACCCTAACTCTAAACCTAATCCTAATCCTAACCCTATCCCTTACTTTAAGCCTAACCCTAACCCTAACCGTTACCCCTAACCCTAACCCTAATCCTAAACCTTACCCTTAGGCTAACCCTAACCCTAACCCTAACCCCTAACCCTGACCCTAGCCCTAACCCATACCCTTACTCTAAACCTAATCCTAACCGTAACCCTAACACTAACACTAACGCTAACCCTAAGCCTTACCCTTACCCTAACCCTAACCCTAATCCTTACCCTTTCCCTAAATCGATCCCTAACTCTAACACTTACCCCTACCCTTATCCTAACCCTAAACCCAACACTAACTCTAACCCTAACGCTTACCCTTACCTTAACCCTAACCCTAACCCTAACCCTTACCCTAACCCTTTCCCTAACCCGATCCCTAACCCCAACCCTTACCCTTACCCTTACCCTAAACCTAACACTAAACCTAACCCTAACGCTTACCCTTACCTTAACCCTAACCCTAACCCTAACCCTAAACCCAACCCTTACCCTAACACTAACCCTAACCCTAAACCTTAACCTTACCCTTACCCTAACCCGATCCCTAACGCTAACCCTTAACCCTACCCTAACCTTAACCCTAATCCTTACCCTTACCCTAACCCTAAACCTAATCCTAACCCCTAACCATAAACCTAACACTAACCATAACCCAACACTAACCATTACCCTTACCCTTACCCTAAACCTATCACTAACCCTAACCCAACCCTAACCATTACCCTTACCCTTACCCTAACCCTAACACTTATGCTTACCCTAACCCTAACCGTAAACCTAACCCTAACCATAAACGTAACCCTAACTCTAACCCTAACCCTAACCCTTATCCTTACCCTAAACCTAACCCTAACCCTAAACCTAACCCTTACTCTTACCCTCACCCTAACCCTAACTGTAATGCTAACCCTTACCCCAACCCTAACACTTACCCTAACACTAAACCTAACCCTAATCCTTACCCTAACCCTCAACCTAAACCTAAACCTAACCCTAACTCTTACCCTTACACTAACCGTAACCCTAACCCTAACCCTAAACCTTACCCTTGCCCTAAACCTAACCCTAACCCTTACCCTAACCATAACCTAACTCTTTCCCCTACCCTTACCTTAACCCTAACCCTAACCCTTACCCTACCGTAACACTAACCCTAAACCTAACCCCTAACCCCAACCCTAACCCTAACCCTAACTCTAACCCTAACCCTAACTATAACCCTAACCCTTACCCTAACCCTAACCCTTTAACTAACCCTAACCCTAACCCTAAACCTAACTCTAACCCTAACCCTAACCCTTCCCCTTACCCTAACCCTAACCCTAACCCTTACCCTACCCTGACCCTAACCTTAATGCTAACCGTAACCCTAACCCTAACGCCTAACCCTAAACCTAACCCTAACCCTTACACTAAACCTAAACCTAAGCCTAACCCTTACCCTAACCCTAACCACAACCATTACCCTTACCCTAACCCTAAACCTAACCCTAACCTTAACACTTAAACTTATACTGACCCTAACCCTAACCCTAACCCTAACCCTAAACGTAATCCTAACTCTAACCCTAACCCTAACACTTATCCTTACCCTAACACTAACCCTAACCCTAAACCTTAACCTTACCCTTACCCTCACCGTAACCCTAACCTTAATGCTAACCCTAACCCTAACCCTAACCCCTAACCCTAAACCTAAACCTAACCCTAAACCTAACCCTAAACCTAAGCCTAACCCTTACCCTCACCCTAACCCTCACCCTTACCCTCACCCTAACCCTAACCGTAATGCTAACCCTTACCCCTACCCTAACACTTGCCCTACCACTAATCCTAACCCTAATCCTTACACTAACCCTCAACCTAACCCTAACCCTAACCCTAACCCTAACCCTAAACCTTACCCTTACCCTAACCCTAACTGTAACCCTAAACCTAAACCTTACCCTTGCCCTAAACCTAACCCTAAACCTTACCCTAACCATAACCCTAAACATAAGCCTAACCCTAACCCCTACCCTTATCTTAACCCTAACCCTAACCCTTACCCTACCGTAACCCTAACCCTAACCCTAACCCCTAACCCCAATCCTAACCCTAACCCTAACACTTACCGTTACCCTAACCCTAATCCTAACTCCAACCCTAACCCTAACCATAACCCTAACCCTTACCCTAATCCTAACCCTTTCTGTAACCCTAACCCTAACCCTTACCCTTTCCCTAACCCGATCCTTAACCCTAACCCTTACCCTTACCCTAACCCTAACCCTAAACCTAACCCTAACCCTAACTCTAACCCTAACGCTAACCCTTACCTTAACCCTAACCCTAACCCTAACCCTAAACCCAACCCTTACCCTAACACTAACCCTAACCCTACTCCTTACCCTAAACCTAAACCTAACCCTTACCCTTTCCCTAACCCGATCCCTAAGGCTAACCCTTACCCCTACCCTAACCCTAACCCTAATCCTTACCCTTACCCTAACCCTAAGCCTAATCCTAACCCCTAACCATAAACCTAACACTGACCCTAACCCAACCCTAACCATTACCCTTACCCTTACCCTAACACTAACACTTACCCTTTCCCTAACCCTAATCGTAAACCTAACCCTAACCATAAATGTAACCCTAACTCTAACCCTAACCCTGACCCTTATCCTTACCCTAACCCTAACCCTAACCCTAAACCTAACCCTTACCCTTACCCTCACCCTAACCCTAACCGTAATGCTAACCCTTACCCCAACCCTAACACTTACCCTAACACTAAACCTAACCCTAATCCTTACCCTAACCCTCAACGTAAACCTAAACCTAACCCTAACTCTTACCCTTACCCTAACCCTAACCCTAACCCTAACCCTAAACCTTACCCTTGCCCTAAACCTAACCCTAACCCTAACCCTTACCCTAACCATAACCCTAACCCTAATGCCTACCCTTACCTTAACCCTAACCCTAACGCTTACCCTACCGTAACACTAACCCTAACCCTAACCCCTAACTCCAACCCTAACCCTAACCCTAACACTTACCGTTACCCTAACCCTATGCCTAACTCTAACCCTAACCCTAACTATAACCCTAACCCTTACCCTAACCCTAACCCTTTCCGTAACCCTAACCCTAACCCTAAACCTAACTTTAACCCTAACCCTAACCCTTCCCCTTACCCTAACCCTAACCCTAACCCTTACCCTCACCCTAACCCTAACCTTAATGCTAACCGTAACCCTAACCCTAACGCCTAACCCTAAACCTAACCCTAACCCTTACTCTAAACCTAAACCTAAGCCTAATACTTACCCTAACCCTAATCCTAACCATTACCCTTACCCTAACCCTAAACCTAACCCTAACCTTAACACTTAAACTTATACTAACCCTAACCCTAACCCTAACCCCTACCCTAACCCTAACCATAACCTTAACCCTAACCCTAAACTTAACCCTCACCCTAACCATAACCCTAACCCTAACGCTAAACTTAATGCTAATCCTAACCCTTACCCTAACCCTAACAATAACCCTAACCCTAAACCTCACCCTAACACTAACATTAACCCTAACCCTAAACCTCACTCTAACGCTAACCCTCAACCTTACCCTTACCCTAACCCTAACCCTAACCCTAACCCTAACACTTATACTTACACTTACCCTCACCCTAACCCTAAACCTAACCCTAACCCTAACCCTTACCCTTACCCTAAACCTATCCCTAACCTTAACCCCAACCCTAAACCTAACCCTAACCCTTACCCTTACCCTAACCCTAACCCTAACCCTAACCCTAAACTTAACCCTAACCCTTCCCCTTACCTTAACCCTAACAATAACCCCAACTCAAAACCTCACCCTAATGCTAACCCTAACCCTTACCCTTACCCTAACTCTAACCCTAACCCTAACCCTAACCCTAATCCTAATCCTAACCCTAACCCTAACCCTTACCCTTACACTAACCCTAACCCTAGCCCAAACCTAAACCTTATCCTTACCCTAAACCTAAACCTAACCCTTAACCTAACCCCAAACGTAAACCTAAACCTAACACTTACCCTTACCTTAACCCTAACCCTAAACCTAACCCTAACCCTAACCCCTAACCCTATGCCTAACCCTAACCCTTAACCTTACCCTAACCCCAAGATTAACCTTAACCCTAACCTTTACACTAACCATAACACTAACCCTTACCCTTAACCTAACCCGAACCCTACACCTAAGCCTAACCCTAACCCTAACCTTAACCCTTACCCTTACCCTTAACCTAAACCTAACCCTAAACCTAGCCCTAACCGTTACCTTTACACTAACCCTATCCCTAAGCTTAATGGTAACCCTAACCCTAACCCTAACCCTAACCTTTACCTAACACTAACCCTAACACTAATCCTTAACCTAACCCTAACCCTAATCCTAACCCTAACACTTACCCGTACCCTAACCCTAACACTAACCCTAACCCTTGCCCTAACCCTAACCCTAATCCTAAACCTAATCCCCAACCTTAACCCTAAACCTAACCCTAACCCTTACACTTACCCTAACCCTAATCCTAAACATAACCCTTACCGTAACCCTAACACTAACAATAACCCTAACCCTAACCCTAACCCCTTGCCCTTACCTTAACCCTAACCCTAAACCTAACCCTGACCCTAACCCTAACCCTAACGCTTACCCTTTCCCTAAATCGATCCCTAACTCTAACACTTACCCCTACCCTTATCCTAACCCTAAACCTAACACTAACTCTAATTCTAACGCTTACCCTTACCTTAACCCTAACCCTAACCCTAACCCGTACCCTTTCCCTAACCCGATCCCTAACCCTAACCCTTACCCTTACCCTAACCCTAACCCTAAACCTAACCCTAACCCTAACTCTAACCCTAACGCTTACACTTACCTTAACCCTAACCCTAACCCTAAACCCAACCCTTACCCTAACACTAACCCTAACCCTAATCCTTACCCTAACCCTAAACCTAACCCTTACCCTTTCCCTAACCCGATCCCTAACGCTAAACCTTAACCCTACCCTAACCCTAACCCTAATCCTTACCCTTACCTAACCCTAACCCTAATCCTAACCCCTAACCATAAACCTAACACTAACCCTAACCCAACCCTAACCATTACCCTTACCCTTACCCTAACCCTTACACTTACCCTTACCCTAACCCTAACCGTAAACCTAACCCTAACCATAAACGTAACCCTAACTCTAACTCTAACCCTAACACTTATCCTTACCATAACCCTCAACCTAAACCTAAACCTAACCCTAACTCTTACCCTTACCCTAACCCTAACCGTAATGCTAACCCTTACCCCAACCCTAACACTTACCCTAACACTAAACCTAACACTAATCCTCACCCTAACCCTCAACCTAAACCTAAACCTAACCCTAACTCTTACCCTTACCCTAACCCTAACCCTTACCCTAACCCTAAACCTTACCCTTGCCCTAAACCTAACCCTAACCCTTACCCTAACCCTAACCCTAAACTTAATGCTAACCGTAACCCTAACCCTAACGACTAACCCCTAATCCCAAACCTTACCTTAACCCTAACCCTAACCCTTACCCTACCGTAACCCTAACCCTAACCCTAACCCCTAACCCCAACCCTAACCCTAACGCTTACCGTTACCCTAACCCTAACCCTAACTCTAACCCTAACCCTAACTATAACCCTAACCCTTACCCTAACCCTAACCCTTTAAGTAACCCTAACCCTAACCGTAAACCTAACTCTAACCCTAACCCTAACCCTTCCCCTTCCCCTAAACCTAACCCTAACCCTTACCCTCACCATAACCCTAATCTTAATGCTAACCGTAACCCTAACCCTAAAGCCTAACCGTAAACCTAACCCTAAACCTTACCCTAAACCTAAACCTAAGCCTAACCCTTACCCTAACACTAACCCCAAACATTACCCTTACCCTAACCCTAAACCTAACCCTAATCTTAACACTTAAACTTATACTAACCCTAACCCTAACCCTAACCCCTACCCTAACCCTAACCCTAACCCTAACGCTAACCCTAACATTAACCCTCACCCTAACCCTAACCCTTACCCTAACACTAACCCTAACCCTAACCCTAACCCTTACCCTTACCCTAACCCTAACCCGAACCCTAACCCTTATCCTTTTCCTAACCCGATCCCTAACCCTAACCTTTACCCCTACCGTAACCCTAACCCTAATCCTTACCCTTACCCTAACCCTAACCCTATTCCTAACCCCTAACCATAAACCTAACACTAACCCTAACCCTAACCCTAACCATTACCCTTACACTAACCCTAACCCCAACATTTACCCTTACCCTAACCCTAACCCTAAACCTAACCCTAACCCTAAACGTAATCCTAACTGTAACCCTAACCCTTATCCTTACCCTAACACTAACCCTAACCCTAAACCTTAACCTTACCCTTACCCTCACCGTAATCCTAACCTTAATGCTAACCCTAACCCTAACCCTAATCCTAACCCTAATCCTTACCCTAACCCTCAACCTAACCCTAACCCTAACCCTAACCCTAACCCTTACCCTTACCCTAACCCTAACCCTAACCCTAACCCTAAACCTAAACCTTACACTTGCCCTAAACCTTACCCTAAACATAACCCTAACCCTAACCCCTACCCTTAACTTAACCCTAACCCTAACCCTTACCCTACCGTAACCCTAACCCTAACCGTAACCCCTAACCCCAACCCTAACCCTAACCCTAACATTACCGTTACCCTAACCCTAACCCTAACTACAACCCTAACCAGAACCATAACCCTAACCCTTACCCTAATCCTAACCCTTTCCGTAACCCTAACCCTAACCCTAACCCTAACCCCTAACAATAACCCTTACCCTAACCCTAACTCTTACCCTTATCCTAACCCTAACCCTAACCTTAACCCTAACCCTTACCCTTACCCTAACTCTAACCCTAACACTAACCCTAACCCTAATCCTAATCCTAACCCTAACCCTAACCCTTACCCTTACACTAACCCTAACCCTACCCCAAACCTAAACCTTATCCTTACCCTAAACCTAAACCTAACCCTTAACCTAACCCCAAACGTAAACCTAAACCTAACACTTACCCTTACCTTAACCCTAACCCTAAACCTAACCCTAACACTAACCCCTAACCCTATGCCTAACCCTAACCCTTAACCTTACCCTAACCCTAAGATTAACCTTAACCCTAACCTTAACACTAACCATAACACTAACCCTTACCCTTAACCTAACCCGAACCCTACACCTAAGCCTAACCCTAACGCTAACCTTAACCCTTACCCTTACCCTTACCCTAAACCTAACCCTAAACCTAGCCCTAACCGTTACCTTTACACTAACCCTATCCCTAAGCTTAATGGTAACCCTAACCCTAACCCTAACCCTAACCTTTACCTAACACTAACCCTAACACTAATCCTTACCCTAACCCTAACCCTAATCCTAACCCTAACACTTACCCGTACCCTAACCCTAACACTAACCCTAACCCTTGCCCTAACTCTAACCCTAATCCTAAACCTAATCCCCAACCTTAACCCTAAACCTAACCCTAACCCTTACACTTACCCTAACCCTAATCCTAAACATAACCCTTACCGTAACCCTAAACCTAACCCTAACCCTAACCCTAACCCTAACGCTTACCCTTTCCCTAAATCGATCCCTAAATCTAACACTTACCCCTACCCTTATCCTAACCCTAAACCTAACACTAACTCTAATTCTAACGCTTAACCTTACCTTAACCCTAACCCTAACCCTAACCCGTACCCTTTCCCTAACCCGATCCCTAACCCTAACCCTTACCCTTACCCTAAGCCTAACCCTAAACCTAACCCTAACCCTAACTCTAACCCTAACGCTTACACTTACCTTAACCCTAACCCTAACCCTAAACCCAACCCTTACCCTAACACTAACCCTAACCCTAATCCTTACCCTAACCCTAAACCTAACCCTTACCCTTTCCCTAACCCGATCCCTAACGCTAACCCTTAACCCTACCCCAACCCTAACCCTAATCCTTACACTTACCTAACCCTAACCCTAATCCTAACCCCTAACCATAAACCTAACACTAACCCTAACCCAACCCTAACCATTACCCTTACCCTTACCCTAACCCTAACACTTACCCTTACCCTAACCCTAACCGTAAACCTAACCCTAACCATAAACGTAACCCTAACTCTAACTCTAACCCTAACACTTATCCTTACCATAACCCTCAACCTAAACCTAAACCTAACCCTAACTCTTACCCTTACCCTAACCCTAACCGTAATGCTAACCCTTACCCCAACCCTAACACTTACCCTAACACTAAACCTAACACTAATCCTCACCCTAACCCTCAACCTAAACCTAAACCTAACCCTAACTCTTACCCTTACCCTAACCCTAACCCTAACCCTAACCCTAAACCTTACCCTTGCCATAAACCTAACCCTAACCCTTACCCTAACCCTAAACCTAACCTTAATGCTAACCGTAACCCTAACCCTAACGACTAACCCCTAACCCCAAACCTTACCTTAACCCTAACCCTAACCCTTACCCTACCGTAACCCTAACCCTAACCCTAACCCCTAACCCCAACCCTAACCCTAACCCTAACACTTACCGTTACCCTAACCCTAACCCTAACTCTAACCCTAACCCTAACTATAACCCTAACCCTTACCCTAACCCTAACCCTTTAAGTAACCCTAACCCTAACCCTAAACCTAACTCTAACCCTAACCCTAACCCTTCCCCTTCCCCTAAACCTAACCCTAACCCTTACCCTCACCCTAACCCTAATCTTAATGCTAACCGTAACCCTAACCCTAAAGCCTAACCGTAAACCTAACCCTAAACCTTACCCTAAACCTAAACCTAAGCCTAACCCTTACCCTAACACTAACCCCAAACATTACCCTTACCCTAACCCTAAACCTAACCCTAACCTTAACACTTAAACTTATACTAACCCTAACCCTAACCCTAACCCCTACCCTAACCCTAACCATAACCCTAACGCTAACCCTAACATTAACCCTCACCCTAACCCTAACCCTTACCCTAACACTTAAACCTACCCTAACCCTAAGGAAACCCTAACCCCTACCCAACCCCACACATTAACCCTTACCTAACCCTAACCCTTACCCTTATCCTAACCCTAACCTTAACCCTAACCCTTACCCTTACCCTAACCCTAAATCTAACCCTAAACCTAACCCTAACCGTAACCCTAACCCTTACCCCTAACCCTAACCCTAATCCTAAACCTTATCCTTACCCTAACCCTAACCCTAAGCATAACCCTTACCGTAACCGTAACACTAACCCTAACCCTAACCCTAACCCTAACCCTAACCCCTTACCCTTACCCTAACCCTAACCCAAAACCTAACCCTAACTCTAACCCTAACCCTTACCCTTACCTTAACCCTAAACCTAAACCTAACCCTAACACTTACCCTAACACTAACCCTAACCCTAACCCTAACCCTTACCCTTACCCTAACCCTAACCCGAACCCTAACCCTTATCCTTTTCCTAACCCGATCCCTAACCCTAACCTTTACCCCTACCGTAACCCTAACCCTAATCCTTACCCTTACCCTAACCCTAACCCTATTCCTAACCCCTAACCATAAACCTAACACTAACCCTAACCCTAACCCTAACCATTACCCTTACACTAACCCTAACCCCAACATTTACCCTTACCCTAACCCTAACCCTAAACCTAACCCTAACCCTAAACGTAATCCTAACTGTAACCCTAACCCTAACCCTTATCCTTACCCTAACACTAACCCTAACCCTAAACCTTAACCTTACCCTTACCCTCACCGTAATCCTAACCTTAATGCTAACCCTAACCGTAACCCTAATCCTAACCCTAATCCTTACCCTAACCCTCAACCTAACCCTAACCCTAACCCTAACCCTAACCCTTACCCTTACCCTAACCCTAACCCTAACCCTAACCCTAAACCTAAACCTTACACTTCCCCTAAACCTTACCCTAAACATAACCCTAACCCTAACCCCTACCCTTAACTTAACCCTAACCCTAACCCTTACCCCACCGTAACCCTAACCCTAACCGTAACCCCTAACCCCAACCCTAACCCTAACCCTAACATTACCGTTACCCTAACCCTAACCCTAACTACAACCCTAACCAAAACCATAACCCTAACCCTTACCCTAATCCTAACCCTTTCCGTAAGCCTAACCCTAACCCTAACCCCTAACAATAACCCTTACCCTAACCCTAACTCTTACCCTTATCCTAACCCTAACCCTAACCTTAACCCTAACCCTTACCCTTACCCTAACCCCTACCCTAACCCTAAACCTAAACCTAACCCTAACCCTAACCCTAACCCTAACCCTTACCCTTACCCTAACCCTAACCCTAAACCTAACTCTAACCCTAACCCTAACTATAACCCTAACCCTTACCCTAACCCTAACCCTTTAAGTAACTCTAACCCTAACCCTAAACCTATCTCTAACCCTAACCCTAACCCTTCCCCTTACCCTAAACCTAACCCTTACCCTTACCCTCACCCTAACCCTAATCTTAATGCTAACCGTAACCCTAACCCTAACGCCTAACCGTAAACCTAACGCTAACCCTTACCCTAAACCTAAACCTAAGCCTAACCCTTACCCTAACCCTACCCCAACCATTACCCTTACCCTAACACTAAACCTAACCTTAACCTTAACATTAAACTTATACTAACCCTAACCCTAACCCTAACCCCTACCCTAACCCTAAACATAACCCTAACCCTAACATTAACCCTCACCCTAACCCTAACCATTACCCTAACACTTAAACCTACCCTAACCCTAAGGAAACCCTAACCCCTACCCAACCCCTAACATTAACCCTTACCTAACCCTAACCCTTACCCTTATCCTAATCCTAACCCTAACCCTAACCCTAACCTTAACCCTAACACTTACCCTTACCCTAACCCTAAATCTAACCCTAAACCTAACCCTAACCCTAACCCTAACCCTAACCCTTACCCTTACCCTAACCCTTACCCTAAACCTAACCCTAACCCTTACATTAACCCTAACACTAACCCTAACCCTTACCCCAACCCTAACACTTACCCTAACACTAAACCTAACCCTAATCCTTACCCTAACCCTCAACCTAAACCTAAACCTAACCCTAACTCTTACCCTTACACTAAACGTAACCCTAACCCTAACCCTAAACCTTACCCTTGCCCTAAACCTAACCCTAACCCTTACCCTAACCATAACCCTAACCCTAACCCCTACCCTTACCTTAACCCTAACCCTAACCCTTACCCTACCATAACACTAACCCTAACCCTAACCGATAACCCCAACCCTAACCCTAACCCTAACTCTAACCCTAACCCTAACTATAACCCTAACCCTTACCCTAACCCTAACCCTTTAACTAACCCTAACCCTAACCCTAAACCTAACTCTAACCTTAACCCTAACCCTTCCCCTTCCCCTAACCCTAACCCTAACCCTTACCCCACCCTGACCCTAACCTTAATGCTAACCGTAACCCTAACCCTAACGCCTAACCCTAAACCTAACCCTAACCCTTACCCTAAACCTAAACCTAAGCCTAACCCTTACCCTAACCCTAACCACAACCATTACCCTTACCCTAACCCTAAACCTAACCCTAACCTTAACACTTAAACTTATACTAACCCTAACCCTAACCCTAACCCTAACCCTAACCCTAAACGTAATCCTAACTGTAACCCTAACCCTAACACTTATCCTTACCCTAACACTAACCCTAACCCTAAACCTTAACCTTACACTTACCCTCACCGTAACCCTAACCTTAATGCTAACCCTAACCCTAACCCTAACCCCTAACCCTAAACCTAAACCTAACCCTAACCCTAACCCTAAACCTAAGCCTAACCCTTACCCTAACCCTAACCCTTACCCTTACCCTCACCCTAACCCTAACCATAATGCTAACCCTTACCCCTACCCTAACACTTACCCTACCACTAATCCTAACCCTAATCCTTACACTAACCCTCACCCTAAACCTAACGCTAACCCTAACCCTAATCCTTACCCTTACCCTAACCCTAACTGTAACCCTAAACCTAAACCTTACCCTTGCCCTAAACCTAACCCTAAACCTTACCCTAACCATAACCCTAACCATAAGCCTAACCCTAACCCCTACCCTTACCTTAACCCTAACCCTAACCCTTACCCTACCGTAACCCTAACCTTAACCCTAACCCCTAACCCCAACCCTAACCCTAACCCTAACACTTACCGTTACCCTAACCCTAACCCTAACTCCAACCCTAACCCTAACCATAACCCTAACCCTTACCCTAATCCTAACCCTTTCCGTAACCCTAAACCTAACCCTAACCCTAAACCTAACCCTAACTCTATCCCTAACCCTAACCCTTACCCTTACCCTAACCCTAACCCTCACACTAACCGTAACCCTTACCTTTACCCTAACCCTAACCCTAACCTTAATGCTAACCCTAACCCTAACCCAAACGCCTAACCCTAAACCTAACCCTAACCCTAACCCTAACCATAAACCTAAGCCTAACCCTTACCCTAACCATATCCCTAACCTTTACCCTTACCCTAACACTAAACCTAATCGTAACCCTAACACTTAAACTTGCCCTAACACTAATCCTAACCCTAAACCCTACCCTAACCCTAACCATAACCCTAACCCTAACCCTAAACTTAACCCTAACGCTAACCCTTACCCTAACACTTAAACTTACCCTTACCCTAACCCTAACCCTAACCCCTACCCAACCCCTAACAATATCCCTTACCCTAACCCTAACCCTTACCCTTATCCTAACCCTAACCCTAACCCTAACCTTAACCCTAACCCTTACCCTTACCCTAACCCTTACCCTAACCGTAAACCTAAACCTAACCCTAACCCTAACCCTAACCCTTACGCTTACCCTAACCCTAACCCTAAACCTAACCCTAACCGTAACCCTTTCCCTTACCCTAACCCTAATCCTAAACCTAACACTAAACCTTACTTTTACCCTAAACCTAACCCTAACCCTAAACCTAATCCTAATCCTAAACCTATCCCTTACTTTAACCCTAACCCTAACCCTAACCGTTACCCCTAAACCTAACCCTAATCCTAAACCTTACCCTTAGGCTAACCCTAACCCTAATCCTAATCCCTAACCCTGACCCTAGCCCTAACCCATACCCTTACCCTAAACCTAACCCTAACCGTAACCCTAACACTAACACTAACCCTAACCCTAACCCTTACCCTTACCCTAACCCTAACCCTAACCCTAACCCTTACCCTTTCCCTAAATCGATCCCTAACTCTAACACTTACCCCTACCCTTATCCTAACCCTAAACCAAACACTAACTCTAACCCTAACGCTTATCCTTACCTTAACCCTAACCCTAACCCTAACCCTTACCCTTTCCCTAACCCGATCCCTAACCCTAACCCTAACCCTTACCCTTACCCTAACCCTAACCCTAAACCTAACCCTAACTCTAACCCTAACGCTTACCCTTACCTTAACCCTAACCCTAACCCTAAACCCAATCCTTACCCTAACACTAACCCTACCCCTAATCCTTACCCTAACCCTAAACCTAACCCTTACCCTTTCTCTAACCTGATCCCTAACGCTAACCCTTACCCCTACCCTAACCCTAACCCTAATCCTTACCCTTACCCTAAACCTAACCCTAATCCTAACCCCTAACCATAAACCTAACACTAACCCTAACCCAACCCTAACCATTACCCTTACCCTTACCCTAACCCTAATCGTAAACCTAACCCTAACCATAAACGTAACCCTAACTCTAACCCTAACCCTAACCCTTATCCTTACCCTAACCCTAACCCTAACCCTAAACCTAACCCTTACCCTTACCCTCACCCTAACGCTAACTGTAATGCTAACCCTTACCCCAACCCTAACACTTACCCTAACACTAAACCTAACCCTAATCCTTACCCTAACCCTCAACCTAAACCTAAACCTAACCCTAACTCTTACCCTTACCCTAACCCTAACCCTAACCCTAAACCTTACCCTTGCCCTAAACCTAACCCTAACCCTTACCCTAACCATAACCCTAACCCTAACACCTACCCTTACCTTAACCCTAACCCTAACACTTACCCTACTGTAACACTAACCCTAACCCTAACCCCTAACCCCAACCCTAACCCTGAGCCTAACACTTACCGTTACCCTAACCCTATGCCTAACTCTAACCCTAACCCTAACTCTAACCCTAACCCTTACCCTAACCCTAACCCTTTCCGTAACCCTAACTCTAACCCTAAACCTATCTCTAACCCTAACCCTAACCCTTCCCCTTACCCTAACCCTAACCCTAACCCTTACCCTCACCCTAACCCTACCCTTAATGCTAACCGTAACCCTAACCCTAACACCTAACCCTAAACCTAACCCTAACCCTTACTCTAAACCTAAACCTAAGCCTAACACTTACCCTAACCCTAACCCCAACCATTACCCTTACCCTAACCCTAAACCTAACCCTAACCTTAACACTTAAACTTATACTAACCCTAACCCTAACCCTAACCCCTACCCTAACCCTAACCATAACCTTAACCCTAACCCTAACCTTAACCCTCACCCTAACCCTAACCCTTACCCTAACACTTAAACTTACCCTAACCCTAAGGAAACCCTAACCCCCACCCAACCCCTAACATTAACCCTTAGCTAACCCTAACCCTTACCCTTATCCTAACCCTAAGCCTAACCGTAACCCTAACCTTAACCCTAACCCTTACACTTACCCTAACCCTAAATCTAACCCTAAACCTAACCCTAACCCTAACCCTAACACTTACCCTTACCCTAACCCTAACCCTAAACCTAACCCTAACCCTTACCCTTACCCTTTCCCTTACCCTAACCCTAATCCTAAACCTAACACTAAACCTTACTCTTACCCTAAACCTAACCCTAACCCTTACCCTAACCATAACCCTAAACCGAATCCTAACCCTAACCTTACATTAACCCTAACACTAACCCTAACCCTTACCCCTAACCCTAACCCTAATCCTAAACCTTATCCTTACCCTAACCCTAACCCTAACCATAACCCTTACCGTAACCGTAACACTAACCCTAACCCTAACCCTAACACTAACCCCTTACACTTACCCTAACCCTAACCCAAAACCTAACCCTAACTCTAACCCTAACCCTTACCCTTATCTTCACCCTAACCCAAAACCTAACCCTAACCCTTACCCTAACACTAACCCTAACCCTAACCCTAACCCTTACCCTTACCCTAACCCTAACCCGAACCCTAACCCTTATCCTTTTCCTAACCCGATCCCTAACACTAACCTTTACCCCTACCGTAACCCTAACCCTAATCCTTACCCTTACCCTAACCCTAACCCTATTCCTAACCCCTAACCATAAACCTAACACTAACCTAACCCTAACCCTAACCATTACCCTTACACTAACCCTAACCCCAACATTTACCCTTACCCTAACCCTAACCCTAAACCTAACCCTAACCCTAAACGTAATCCTAACTGTAACCCTAACCCTAACCCTTATCCTTACCCTAACACTAACCCTAACCCTAAACCTTAACCTTACCCTTACCCTGACCGTAACCCTAACCTTAATGCTAACCCTAACCCTAACCCTAACCCCTAACCCTAAACCTAAACCTAACCCTAACCCTAACCCTAAACCTAAGCCTAACCCTTACCCTAACCCTAACCCTTACCCTTACCCTCACCCTAACCCTAACCATAATGCTAACCCTTACCCCTACCCTAACACTTACCCTACCACTAATCCTAACCCTAATCCTTACACTAACCCTCACCCTAAACCTAACGCTAACCCTAACCCTAATCCTTACCCTTACCCTAACCCTAACTGTAACCCTAAACCTAAACCTTACCCTTGCCCTAAACCTAACCCTAAACCTTACCCTAACCATAACCCTAACCATAAGCCTAACCCTAACCCCTACCCTTACCTTAACCCTAACCCTAACCCTTACCCTACCGTAACCCTAACCTTAACCCTAACCCCTAACCCCAACCCTAACCCTAACCCTAACACTTACCGTTACCCTAACCCTAACCCTAACTCCAACCCTAACCCTAACCATAACCCTAACCCTTACCCTAATCCTAACCCTTTCCGTAACCCTAAACCTAACCCTAACCCTAAACCTAACCCTAACTCTATCCCTAACCCTAACCCTTACCCTTACCCTAACCCTAACCCTCACACTAACCGTAACCCTTACCTTTACCCTAACCCTAACCCTAACCTTAATGCTAACCCTAACCCTAACCCAAACGCCTAACCCTAAACCTAACCCTAACCCTAACCCTAACCATAAACCTAAGCCTAACCCTTACCCTAACCATATCCCTAACCTTTACCCTTACCCTAACACTAAACCTAATCGTAACCCTAACACTTAAACTTGCCCTAACACTAATCCTAACCCTAAACCCTACCCTAACCCTAACCATAACCCTAACCCTAACCCTAACCTTAACCCTAACGCTAACCCTTACCCTAACACTTAAACTTACCCTTACCCTAACCCTAACCCTAACCCCTACCCAACCCCTAACAATATCCCTTACCCTAACCCTAACCCTTACCCTTATCCTAACCCTAACCCTAACCCTAACCTTAACCCTAACCCTTACCCTTACCCTAACCCTTACCCTAACCGTAAACCTAAACCTAACCCTAACCCTAACCCTAACCCTTACGCTTACCCTAACCCTAACCCTAAACCTAACCCTAACCGTAACCCTTTCCCTTACCCTAACCCTAATCCTAAACCTAACACTAAACCTTACTTTTACCCTAAACCTAACCCTAACCCTAAACCTAATCCTAATCCTAAACCTATCCCTTACTTTAACCCTAACCCTAACCCTAACCGTTACCCCTAAACCTAACCCTAATCCTAAACCTTACCCTTAGGCTAACCCTAACCCTAATCCTAATCCCTAACCCTGACCCTAGCCCTAACCCATACCCTTACCCTAAACCTAACCCTAACCGTAACCCTAACACTAACACTAACCCTAACCCTAACCCTTACCCTTACCCTAACCCTAACCCTAACCCTAACCCTTACCCTTTCCCTAAATCGATCCCTAACTCTAACACTTACCCCTACCCTTATCCTAACCCTAAACCAAACACTAACTCTAACCCTAACGCTTATCCTTACCTTAACCCTAACCCTAACCCTAACCCTTACCCTTTCCCTAACCCGATCCCTAACCCTAACCCTAACCCTTACCCTTACCCTAACCCTAACCCTAAACCTAACCCTAACTCTAACCCTAACGCTTACCCTTACCTTAACCCTAACCCTAACCCTAAACCCAATCCTTACCCTAACACTAACCCTACCCCTAATCCTTACCCTAACCCTAAACCTAACCCTTACCCTTTCTCTAACCTGATCCCTAACGCTAACCCTTACCCCTACCCTAACCCTAACCCTAATCCTTACCCTTACCCTAAACCTAACCCTAATCCTAACCCCTAACCATAAACCTAACACTAACCCTAACCCAACCCTAACCATTACCCTTACCCTTACCCTAACCCTAATCGTAAACCTAACCCTAACCATAAACGTAACCCTAACTCTAACCCTAACCCTAACCCTTATCCTTACCCTAACCCTAACCCTAACCCTAAACCTAACCCTTACCCTTACCCTCACCCTAACGCTAACTGTAATGCTAACCCTTACCCCAACCCTAACACTTACCCTAACACTAAACCTAACCCTAATCCTTACCCTAACCCTCAACCTAAACCTAAACCTAACCCTAACTCTTACCCTTACCCTAACCCTAACCCTAACCCTAAACCTTACCCTTGCCCTAAACCTAACCCTAACCCTTACCCTAACCATAACCCTAACCCTAACACCTACCCTTACCTTAACCCTAACCCTAACACTTACCCTACTGTAACACTAACCCTAACCCTAACCCCTAACCCCAACCCTAACCCTGAGCCTAACACTTACCGTTACCCTAACCCTATGCCTAACTCTAACCCTAACCCTAACTCTAACCCTAACCCTTACCCTAACCCTAACCCTTTCCGTAACCCTAACTCTAACCCTAAACCTATCTCTAACCCTAACCCTAACCCTTCCCCTTACCCTAACCCTAACCCTAACCCTTACCCTCACCCTAACCCTACCCTTAATGCTAACCGTAACCCTAACCCTAACACCTAACCCTAAACCTAACCCTAACCCTTACTCTAAACCTAAACCTAAGCCTAACACTTACCCTAACCCTAACCCCAACCATTACCCTTACCCTAACCCTAAACCTAACCCTAACCTTAACACTTAAACTTATACTAACCCTAACCCTAACCCTAACCCCTACCCTAACCCTAACCATAACCTTAACCCTAACCCTAACCTTAACCCTCACCCTAACCCTAACCCTTACCCTAACACTTAAACTTACCCTAACCCTAAGGAAACCCTAACCCCCACCCAACCCCTAACATTAACCCTTAGCTAACCCTAACCCTTACCCTTATCCTAACCCTAAGCCTAACCGTAACCCTAACCTTAACCCTAACCCTTACACTTACCCTAACCCTAAATCTAACCCTAAACCTAACCCTAACCCTAACCCTAACACTTACCCTTACCCTAACCCTAACCCTAAACCTAACCCTAACCCTTACCCTTACCCTTTCCCTTACCCTAACCCTAATCCTAAACCTAACACTAAACCTTACTCTTACCCTAAACCTAACCCTAACCCTTACCCTAACCATAACCCTAAACCGAATCCTAACCCTAACCTTACATTAACCCTAACACTAACCCTAACCCTTACCCCTAACCCTAACCCTAATCCTAAACCTTATCCTTACCCTAACCCTAACCCTAACCATAACCCTTACCGTAACCGTAACACTAACCCTAACCCTAACCCTAACACTAACCCCTTACACTTACCCTAACCCTAACCCAAAACCTAACCCTAACTCTAACCCTAACCCTTACCCTTATCTTCACCCTAACCCAAAACCTAACCCTAACCCTTACCCTAACACTAACCCTAACCCTAACCCTAACCCTTACCCTTACCCTAACCCTAACCCGAACCCTAACCCTTATCCTTTTCCTAACCCGATCCCTAACACTAACCTTTACCCCTACCGTAACCCTAACCCTAATCCTTACCCTTACCCTAACCCTAACCCTATTCCTAACCCCTAACCATAAACCTAACACTAACCTAACCCTAACCCTAACCATTACCCTTACACTAACCCTAACCCCAACATTTACCCTTACCCTAACCCTAACCCTAAACCTAACCCTAACCCTAAACGTAATCCTAACTGTAACCCTAACCCTAACCCTTATCCTTACCCTAACACTAACCCTAACCCTAAACCTTAACCTTACCCTTACCCTGACCGTAACCCTAACCTTAATGCTAACCCTAACCCTAACCCTAACCCCTAACCCTAAACCTAAACCTAACCCTAACCCTAACCCTAAACCTAAGCCTAAACCTTACCCTAACCCTAACCCTTACCCTTACCCTCACCCTAACCCTAACCATAATGCTAACCCTTACCCCAACCCTAACACTTACCCTACCACTAATCCTAACCCTAATCCTTACCCTAACCCTCAACCTAACCCTAACCCTAACCCTAACCCTTACCCTTACCCTAACCCTAACCCTAACCCTAAACCTAAACCTTACACTTGCCCTAAACCTAACCCTAAACCTTACCCTAACCATAACCCTAACCCTAACCCCTACCCTTACCTTAACCCTAACCCTAAGCCTTACCCTACCGTAACCCTAACCCTAACCGTAACCCCTAACCCCAACCCTAACCCTAACCCTAACACTTACCGTTACCCTAACCCTAACCCTAACTCCAACCCTAACCATAACCATAACCCTAACCCTTACCCTAATCCTAACCCTTTCCGTAACCGTAACCCTAACCCTAACCCTAAACCTAACCCTAACTCTATCCCTAAACCTAAACCTTACCCTTACCCTAACCCTAACCCTCACCCTAACCTAACCCTTACCCTTACCCTAACCCTAACCCTAACCTTAATGCTAACCCTAACCCTAAACCAACCGCCTAACCCTAAACCTAACCCTAACCCTAACCCTAACCCTAAACCTAAGCCTTACCCTTACCCTAACCATATCCCTAACCTTTACCTTACCCTAACCCTAAACCTAATCGTAACCCTAACACTTAAACTTGCCCTAACACTAACCCTAACCCTAACCCCTACCCTAACCCTAACCATAACCCTAACCCTAACCCTAACCTTAACCCTAACCCTAACCCTTACCCTAACACTTAAACTTACCCTTACCCTAACCCTAACCTTACCCCTACCCAACCCCTAACAATAACCTTTACCCTAACCCTAACTCTTACCCTTATCCTAACCCAAACCCTAACCCTAACATTAACCCTAACCCTTACCCTTACCCTAACCCTTACCCTAACCCTAAACCTAACCCTAACCCTAACCCTAACCCTAACCCTTACCCTTACCCTAACCCTAACCCTAAACCTAACCCTAACCCTAACCCTTTCCCTTACCCTAACCCTAATCCTAAACCTAACACTAACCCTTATCTTACCCTAAACATAACCCTAACCCTTACCCTAACCATAACCCTAAACCGAATCCTAACTCTAACCCTTACATTAACCCTAACACTAACCCTAACCCTTACCCCTAACCCTAACCCTAATCCTAAACCTTATCCTTACCCTAACCCTAACCCTAACCATAACACTTGGCCAGGGATCATCATGTGATTCACGCATGCGCATAACTTAAGACACGTAGTCGAGCACAGCATTACCTTATATGGAGTTGTTTACCTCTAAGGAGTCAGGAAACGGGCGCCATCTCATAATGCCGTTTGTCCCGTCTCCCTACAGCTCCCCCTTCTTGTTTTGAGCGTCAGGCAAGAGTAGAGGTCTGTTCTCTGAAGAAAATAAGGACAATGCAAGGCCTCCTCTCCAGGCTCTTTCCCAGAGGGTGGCCCACCAGTCCGATGCCCTTTTTTCAGAGGTGGGAAATTTTGGCATCTACCCACATGCAAACAGACGTGCTCTTCTCGAGAAAAGGCATCTCCCTTTTCCCAAGTGCAGTGCATACGCCTCGCATCCTGTTTGCTCCAGATCTTAAGCTGCATACCTGTCCCTGTGCAATGGGATCTTGTCCCCCGGGGTGCAAAGGCTATGCAGAAAAATAAGGCTCAATTGCCCTTTAAGGCTGAAAGCCATATTTGGGGTGAGGATCCAACTTCCAAGGCAGCTAATGCTTGTGAAAATCATTACCTTATCCCTCTGTGTTTGGGCTTGCAGGCGACAGACCAACCATAGGCAGACCACATATCCTTTTCTTTTCAAGCATACTTAACCAAACTTGGGGGGAGTCATGCATTTCTAATGCTGCAAAAGCTTGTTTTCTAATAGCATTATCTCTTTCTCATTTATAACTGATTTTACATAGCATCCAACACAAAATCCCCAACCCACACATCATTAATCCCAATAAGGCTGATTAACAATCATAATTTCATATCTCAATTGGCTTGTAAGGTTTTCAAAATCATATGACCATTGTCCAGTTAACATCTGACCCAACTGCCTTGACAGATTAGCGGTATAAAGACATCGGCAACGTATAACTGCCCAACTGTCTGTCCATGGGAAGAAAAGGTAACTGCAATGATGAATTGGTCGTGAAAAGATACGGGAAAACATGAGCGTCATGCTTCACAGGCATCGGTATTGGAAAAGTCTTCATCAGCGCCCACAAAATCCTCTCCTGGGCCATCACTGGATCTGCTAGTACTACCACCAACATGAGAATGATCTTCATCGTCAGTGCCTTTCTCAGGTTCTCCTTCCACCTTTCGCATCAATCGCAATGGGACCCAAAGGGGTGTTTCCTGCTCCTGTGGAAAAACACAAACAGCTCCCCTGGATCTCCTTACTACGGGATCCGGTAACACCAAGTATTTGTAATAACATCCTTCCATTTAACCATCTCAGTTATGGTATAACTGGCCGCAACTCCCTAATTACGTACTGCCTCCATCAAATCCTTTAACTGTTTATAGGAGACTGGTTCAAAGGTCCTCTCCTGGGTAACTGGGTTCTCAAAAACTGGGAACGCAGCTGCCAGGCGGGACCAAGTGCTTCCTTTTATGAAATGACTTTTTCCCGCCGCCACAGGATAGGGCGGGGGAGCAGAGGGCATGGTTCTCTCTTGCTTATTTCCTTTAGACACTCCGGCCAGAAGAGGTCGTTGAACTCCATACCTACCCTCCTCATACCTAGCAACCGCCTCCTCCAAGCCTTCTCCCTCTTTCGGGTCCTGTTCCTCATCTAAATTGTTTAATTCCTCATTTGAATCGTTTAGCTCCTCATCTCTAGACTCCCTTCTTTGTAAATGTTGAAACCTGTCTAGATCCGAGTAAAGCTGCCCGGGGAGCGGCTCCATTGCTCTTATGACTTGGTCCTCCTTATCACCCTCCTGCACGGTATCTTGGTAGGGTGCGTCCACCCTCTGTTCTTTAACATAACGTCTCTTTTCTTTATTTTCTTTCCCTTTTCTTTTGGCCTACCCTTTTCCTCCCCATTTGATTCTGCCTTGGAGAGACTATCCTGGTGCTTCATCAATGTCCTATTGGCTTCCTTAACAATCTCTGAGTTGCCGCAACGCAGACAAATGCAAAAAAAACACACCAGCAGCACCCACAAAGGAAGGACAACAGCAAGCACCAGAATTGTACCCCAAAAACAGCATACCTGGGGATCTCAGCTGATCAGGCTGATACTTACCGACGTCTCCTCTCCGTATGTTGAGTTCTGAATCCTCCTCGGAGCCTCGCTAGTCGTCCTGTCTTCCCAGGGCCCAGGTTTTCGGCACCAGTTGTGGCGAGTTCCTCGACCAGCGAGGAAGAACGACCACCACTCGAGGATTCTTCTCAAATCATACTTTATTGGAGAACCTTTTGATTGAAGGGGGAGCAGGAAGCGAAAGGGGCGAGGCATCAAAAAGCAGCTTCTTATATAGGGAACAGGAACACGGGTCGCTCCACCATGGCTGCCCCCCTACTGCCACAACGAGGTACCGCGGGATTGGCCAGGGATCATCATGTGATTCGCGCAAGCGCATAACTTAGGACACATAGTCGAGCACAGCATTACCTTATATGGAGTTGTTTACCCCTAACCCTAACCCTAACTCTAACCCTAACCCTAACCCTAACCCTAACCCTTACCCTAACCCTAACCCTTTCATAACCCTAACCCTAACCCTAAACCTAACCCTAACCCTAAAACTAACCCTAAACCTAACCCTAACCCTAGCCCTAAACCTAACCCTAACCCTAAAACTAACCCAAAACCTAAACCTAACACTAACCCTTACCCTTACCCTAACCCTAACCCTAAACCTAACCCTAACGCTAACCCAAACCTAACCCTTAACCCTAAAACTAACCCTAACACTAACCCTAACCCTTACCCTTAACCTAACCCTAACCCTAACCCTAACACTTACCCTTACCCTTACACTAACCCTAACTCTAAACCTAAATCTAACCCTAACCCTAACCCTAACCCTAACCCTAAACATAACCCTTACCTTAAACCTAACACTAACCCTATACCTAACCCTAACCCTAAACCCTTACCCTTACCCTAACCCTAACCTTAAACCTAACCCTAACTCTAACCCTAACCCTTACCCTTACCCTAACTCTAACCATAACCATAACCATAACCCTAACCCTTACATTAACACTAAACCTAACCCTAATCCTTACCCTAACCCTAACCCTAACCCTAATCCTAACACCTAACCAGAAACCTAACATTAACCCTAACTCTAACCCTAACCATTAGCCTTACGTAACCATAACCCTAACCCTATCACTTACCCTTACCCTAACCCTAACCCTAAACCTAACCCTAACCCTAAAAGTAACCCTAACTCTAAACCTAACCCTAACACTTATCCTTACCATAACCCTAAACCTAACCCTAAACCTAACCCTTACCCTTACCCTCACCCACCCTAAACTTAATGCTAACCCTAAACCTAACCCTAACCCCTAACCCTAACCCTAACGCTAAACCTAAGACTAACCCTTACCCTCACCCTAATCCTATCGGTACCCTCACCCTAACCCTAACGGTAATGCTAACCCTTACCCTAACCTCACCCTTACCCTAACACTAAACCTAACCCTAATCCTTACCCTAACCCTCAACCTAACCCTAACCCTATCCTAACCCTTACACTTACCCTCACCCTAAACCTAACCCTAAACCTTACCCTTACCCTAAACCTAACCCTAACCCTTACCCTAACCCTAACTCTAACCCTTACCCTTACTGTAACCCTAACCCTAACCCTAAACCCTAACACCAACCCTAACCCTAAACTTAACCCTAACCCTTACACTTACCCTAACCCTAACAATAACCCTAACCCTAAACCTCACCCTAACCCTAACCCTAACCCGTACCCTTACCCTAACTCTAACCCTAACCCTAACCCTAACCCTCACCCTCATCCTAACCCTAACCCTAACCCTTACCCTTACACTAACCCTAACCCTACCCCAACCCTAAACCTTATCCTTACCCTAAACCGAACCCTAACCCTTAACCTAACCCCAAACGTAAACCTAACCCTAACCCTAACCCTTAACCTTACCTTAACCCCTAACCCTAACCCTTATCTTTACCGTAACCCTACACTAACCCTAACCCCTAACCCTAACACCTAACCCTATCCCTAACCCTAACCCTTAACCTTACCCTAACCCTAAGATTAACCTTTACCCTAACCTTAACACTAACCCTAACCCTAACCCTTACTCTTAATCTAACCTAACCCTAAACCTAACCCTAACCCTAACCCTAACCCTAACCCTAACCCTTACCCTTACCCTTACCCTAATCCTAACCCTAACCTTAATTGTAACCCTAAACCTAACCCTAACCCTAACCCTTACCTAACACTAACCCTAACCCTAATCCTTACCCTAACCCTAACCCTAACCCTAACTCTTACTCTTTAACTAAATCTAACTCTAAGCCTAACCGCAACCCTTACCCCGACCCTACCCCTAACCCTAAACCTTACCCTTACTCTAACCCTAACCCTAAGAGTAACCCTAACCCCTAACCATAGACCTAACCCTAACCCTAACCATAACCCCAAACCTAACCGTAACCCTAACCCTACCCCTAAACCTAAGACTTACCCATACCTAACCCCAACCTTATCCCTAACCCTAAAACTTACCGTAACCCTTGCCCAAACCCCTAACCCTAACTTAACCCTAAACCTTACCCTTACCCTAAACCTAACCCTAACCCTAATCTTTACCGTAACACTTAAACTTACCCTAACCCTAAATCCCACCCAACCCCTAACAATAACATTTACCATAACCCTTAAACATTACCCTTATCCTAACCCTAACCCTAACCTTAACCATAACCCTTACCCTTACCCTAACCCTAACCATAACCCTAAACCTAACCCTAACCCTAACCCTAACCCTTACCTTTACCCTAACCCTAAACCTAAATCTAACCCTTACTCTAACCCTTACCCTGACCCTAACCCTAACCCTAAACCTAACATTAAACCTTACACTTACCCTAAAACTAAACCTAACCCTTACCCTAACCCTAACCCTAAACCTAATCCTAACCATAACCCTAATCCTAAACCTTACCCTTACCCTAACCCTAACCCTAACCCTAACCTCTAACCCTGAACCTAACCCTAATCCATACCCTTACCCTAACCCTAACCCTAAACCTAACCCTTACCCTAACCCTAACCCTAACCCTTACCCTAACCCTACCCCTAACCCTAATCCTTACCCTTACATTCACCATAACCTTAAACTTAATGCTAACCCTAACACTAACCCTAACACTTACCCTAACACTAACCCTAACCCTTATCCTTACACTAACCCTAAACCTAACCCTAACACTAACCATACACTTACCTTAACCCTAACCCTAACCCTAACCCTTACACCTAACCCTAAACCTTACCCTTACCCTAACCCTAACCCTAACCCTAACCCCTAACCCTAACACTAACCTAACCCATACCCTTACCCTAACCCTAACCCTAAACTTAATCCTAATCCTAACACTTACCCTAACCCTAACCCTTACCCTTACCCTAACCCTACCCTAAAGCTAACCCTAACTCTAACCCTAACCCTTACCCTTACCCTAACCCTAACCCTAACCCTTACCCTAACACTAACCCTAATCCTTACACTAACCCTATCCCTAAACCTAACCCTAAACCTTACCCTTTCCCTAACCCTAATCCTAACCCTAAACCTTACGCCTACCCTAACCCTAATCCTTACCCATACCCTAACCCTAACACTAACCCCTAACCATAAACCTAACACTAACCCTAACCCTAACCATTACCCTTACCCGAACACTAACGCTAACCCCTAACCCAAACACTTACGCTTACCCTAACCCTAACCCTAAACCTTACCCTAACCCTAACCCTAACCCCTAAACCTAACTCTAACCCTAACCCTTACCCTTACCCTTACCCTAACCCTAACGCTAACGCTAACCCTAACCTAACACTTACCCTTACTCTAAACCTAATCCTAACCCTAACCCTAATGCTAAACCTAACCCTTACCCTAACCCTAACTCTAACCCTAACTCCTAACCCTAACCCTAACCCTAACCCTTACCCTTACCCTAACCCTAAACCTAACCCTAACCCTAACCCTAACCCTATCCCTTACCCTAAACCTAAACCTAACCCTAAACCTAAGCCTAAACCTAACCCTAACCCTTACCCTTACCCTTACCCTAACCCTAACCCTAACCTAACCCTAACCCTTACCCTAACCCTAACAGTAACCCCAACCCTAACCCCCTAACCCTAACCCTAAACCTAACCCTAACATTAACCCTTACCCTTACCTTAACCCTAAACCTAACCCTAACCCCTATCGTAACCGTAACCCTAAGCCTAACCCTAACCCTAACCCCTAAGCCAAACCCTAACCCTTATCCTTACCGTAACCCTAACTCTAACCCTAACCCCTAACCCTGACCCTAACCCTAACCCTAACACTTACCGTTACCCTAAAACTAACCCTAACTCTAACCATAACCCTAAACCTAAGCCTAACCCTAACCCTAACCCTAACCCTTACCCTAAACCTAACCCTTTCCATAACCCTAACCCTAAAGCTAAACCTAACCCTAACCCTAAAAATAACCCTAAACTTAAACCTAACCCTAACCCTTACCCTTACTCTAATCCTAACCCTAAACCTAACCCTAACACATACCCTTACACTTACACTAACCCTAACCCTAACCCTAAACCTAAATCTACCCCTAACCCTAACCGCAACCCTCACCCTAACCCTAATCCTAACCCTAACCCTCACACTAACCCTAACCCTAACCCTAACCCTTATCCTAACCCTAAACCTAACCCCTAACCTTAAACCTTAACCTTACCCTAACCCTAACCCTTACCCTTACACTAACCCTAACCATAACCCTAACCCTAACCCTTACCCTTACCATTACCTTAACCCTAACCCTAACCCGAATCCTAAACCTTATCCTTACCCTAAACCTACCCTAATCCTTACACTAACCCTAACCGTAACCCTAACCCTTACCCTTACCTTAACCCTAACCCTAACCCTAAACCTAACCCTAGCCCTTACACCTAACCCTAAACCTTAGCCTTACCCTAACCCTAACCCAAATCCTAACCCCTAACCCTAACCCTAACCTAAGCCATACCCTCACCCTAACCCTAACCCTAAACTTAATCCTAACCCTAACAGTAACTCTAACCCTAACCCTTACAATTACCTAACCCTAACCCTAACCCTAACCCTAACCCTAACACTTACCCTTACCCTTACCCTAACCCTAACCCTAACCCTCACCCTAACCCTATCCCTTACCCTACCCTAACCCTCACCCTAACCCTAATCCTAACCCTAACCCTCACCCTTACCCTAACGCTAACAGTAACCCTAACCCCTAACCCTAACCCCTAACCCTAACCCTAACACTAACACTAAGCCTAACACTTAACCCTAACCCTAACCCTAACCCTAACCCTTACCCTAACTCTAACCCTAAACTTAACCCTAACCCTACTCCTAACCCTATCCCTAACTCTTACCCTTACACTAACCCTCACCCTACCCCAACCCTAAACCTTATCCTTACCCAAAACCTAACCCTAACCATTAACCTAACCCCAACCAACCCTAACCCTAAACCTTACCCTTACCTTAACCCTAAACCTAAACTTAACCCTAACATTTACCCCTAAACCTAACGCTAACCGTAAACCTTACACTTACCGTAACCCTAACCCTTACCCCAACCCCTAACGCTATCTCTAACCCTAACCCTAAAATTAACCTTAATCCTAACCTTAAGACTAGCCTTAACCCTAACCCTTACCCTTACCCTTTCCCTAACGCGAACCCTAAACCTAGCCCTAACCCTTACCCTTACCCTAACCCTAACCCTAACCCTTACCTAACACTACCCCTAAATCTAATCCTTACCCTAACCCTAATCCTTACCCTTACCCTGACCCTAACCCTAACCCTAACCCTAACCCCTAACCCTAAAACTAACCCTAAACCTAACCATGACCCCAAACCTTATGCTAACCCTAAACCTACACCTAAACCTAACACTTACCATTACCCTAACCCTAACCCTAACACTAACACGTGCCCTAACCCTAACCCCTAACCCTAACCCTAACCCTAACCCTTACCTTTACCCCAACCCTAACCCTAACCCTAACACTTACCCTTACCCTAACCCTAACCCTAACCATTACCCTTACCGGAACACTATCGCTAACCCCTAACCCTAACACTTACCCTTACCCTAAGCCTAACCCTAAACCTTACCCTAAACCTAACCCTAACCCTAACCCCTAAACCTAACCCTAAACCTAACCCTATCCCTTACCCTAACCCTTAACCTAACCCTAAACCTAAGCCTAACCCTAACCCTAACCCTTACCCTTACCCTTACCCTAACCCTAAACAAACACTAACCCTTACCCTAACCCTAACAGTAACCCTAAACCTAACCCCCTAACCCTAACCCTAAACCTAACCCTAACATTAACCCTTACCCTTACCTTAACCCTAAACCTAACCCTAACCCCTATCGTAACCGTAACCCTAAGCCTAACCCCAACCCTAACCCTAACCCCTAACCCTAACCCTAACACTTAACCTTACCGTAACCCTAACTCTAACCCTAACCCCTAACCCTGACCCTAACCCTAACCCTAACACTTACCGTTACCCTAACCCTAACCCTAACCATAACCCTTATCCTAACCCTAACCCTTTCCATAACCCTAACCTAAACCTAAACCTAACCCTAACCCTAAAAATAACCCTAAACTTAACCCTAACCCTAACCTTTACCCTTACTCTAACCCTAACCCTAAACCTAACCCTAATGCTAACCCAAACCCTAACCCTTAACCCTAAAACTAACCCTAACCCTGACACAAACCCTTACCCTTACCCTAACCCTAACCCTAACACTTACCCTTACCCTTACACTAAACCTAACCCTAACCCTAAAACTAACCCTAACCCTAACCCTAACCCTCACCCTAACCCTAATCCTAACCCTAACCCATACACTAACCCTAACACTAACCCTAACCCTAACCCTAACCCCTAAACTTAACCTTACCCTTACCCTAACCCTAACCCTTACCCTTACCCTAACCCTAACCCTAACACTTACCCTTACCCTTACACTAACCCTAACCCTAACCGTGACCCTAAACCTAACCCTAACCCTAACCCTAACCCTAAACCTAACCCTCACCGTAAACCTAATCCTAACCCTAACCCTCACACTAACCCTTACCCTAACCTTACCCTTACCCTAACTCTAATCCTAACCCTTACCCTTACCTTAACCCTAACCCTAAATCTAACTCTAACCCTTATCCCTAAACCTAACCCTAACCGAAAACCTACCCTTTCCGTAACCCTAACCCAAACCCTAACCCCTAACCCTATTCCTAACCCTAAACCTTAACCTTACGCTAACCGGAAGATTAACCTTAACCCTAATCTTAACACTAACCCTAACCCTAACCCTTACCCTTACCTAACCCTAACCCTAAACCTAACCCTAACCCTAACCCTAATCCTAACCCTAACCCTAACCCTTACCCTTACCCTAACCCTAACCCTAAACCTAGCCCTAAACCTTACCCTTACCATAACCCTAACACTAACCTTAATGCTAACCCTTTCCCTAACCCTAACCCTAACCATAACCCTTACCCAGAGCCTAACCCTAACCCTAATCCTTACCCTTACCCTAACCCTAACCCTAACCCTAACCCCTAAACTAAACCTAACCCTAACCCTAACCAGAACCCCAAACCTTACCGTAACCCTAACCCTACCCCTAACCCTAACAATTACCCTTACCCTAACCCTAACATTAACCCTAACACTTACCCTAACCCTAACCCTGACCCCTTACCCTAACCCTAACCATAATCCCCAAACCTAACCTTAAACCTAACCCTAATCCTTACCCTAAACCTAACCCTAACCCTAACCATAACGCTTACCGTAAACCTAACACTAACCCTATACCTAACCCTAACCCTAACCCATAACCCTTACCCTAACCCTAACCCTAAACCTAACCTAATTCTAACCCTAACCCATAGCCTTACCCTAACCCTAACCCTAACCCTAACCCTTACCCTAACACTAACCCTAACCCTAATCCTTACCCTAACCCTAAGCCTAACCCTAACCCTTACCCTTTCCCTAAACCTATCCCTAACCCTAACCCTTACCCCTACCCTAAACCTAACCCTAATCCTTACCCTTACCCTAACCCTAACACTAACTCTAATCCTAACCCCTAACCATAAACCTAACACTAACGCTAACTCTAACCCTAACCATTACCCTTACCCTAACCATAACGCTAACCCTAACACTTACCCTTCCCTAATCCTAACCATAAACCTAACCCTAACTCTAAACATAACCCTAACTCTAACACTAACTATAACCATTATCCTTACCATAACCCTAAATCTAACCCTAAACCTAACCCTTACCCCTACCCTCACCCTAACCCTAACCTTAATGGTAACCCTAACCCGAACCCTAACACCTATCCCTAAACCTAAACCTAAGATTAACCCTAACCCTAAACCTAAGACTAACCCTTACCCTAACCCTAACCCTTACCCTTACCCTCACCCTAACCCTAACCGTAATGCTAACCCTTACCCTATGCCTAACACTTACCCTAACCCTCAACCTAACGCTAATCCTTACCCTAACCCTCAACCTAACCCTAACCCTATCCTAACCCTTACCATTACACTAACCCTAACCCTAACCCTAACCCTAAACCTTACCCTTACCCTAAACCTAACCCTAGCCCTTACCCTAACCCTAACCCTAACCCTAACACTTACCCTTAGCTTAACCCTAACCCTAAGCCTTACCCTTACCGTAAACCTAAACCTAACCCTAACCCCTAACCCCAACCCTAACCCTAACCCTAACACTTACCGTTACCCTAACCCTAACCCTAACTCTAACCTTATCCCTAACCATAACCCTAAACCCTTAAACTAACCCTAACCCTTTCGGTAACACTAACCCTTACACTTAACCTAACCCTAACCCTAACTCTAACACTTACCCTTACCCTCACCCTAACCCTAACCTTAATGCTAACCCTAACCCTAACCCTAACGCCTAACCCTAAACCTAACCCTAACCCTAACCCTACACCTAACCCTTAACCTAACACTAACCCTAACCCTTATCCTTACCCTAATCCTAACCTAAACCCTAATCCTAGTTCTAACCCTAACCCTAAGCCTTACCCTTACCCTAACCCTAACCCTAACCCTTACCCTTACCCTTACCCTTACCTTAACCCTAACCCTAACCCGAATCCTAAACCTTATCATTACCCTAAACCTACCCTAATCCTTACCGTAACCCTAACCATAACCCTAACCCTTACCCTTACCTTAACCCTAACCCTAACCGTAACCCTAACCCTAACCCTTACACCTAACCCTAAACCTTACCCTTACCCTAACCCTAACCCAAATCCTAACCCCTAACCCTAACCCTAACCCTAACCTAAGCCATACCCTTACCTAACCCTAACCCTAAACTTAATCCTAACCATAACACTAACTCTAACCCCAACCCTTACAATTACCTAACCCTAACCCTAACCCTAACCCTAACACTTACCCTTACCCTTACCCTAACCCTAACCCTAACCCTCACCCTAACCCTATCCCTTACCCTACCCTTACCCTCACCCTAACATTAATCCTAACCCTAACCCTCACACTAACCCTAACCCTAACCCTAACCCTAACCTAACCCTAACCCTTACCCTAACCCTAACAGTAACCATAACCCTAACCCCCTAACCCTAACCCTAACCCTTACCCTAACTCTAACCCTAAACCTAATCCTAACCTTACTCCTAACCCTATCCCTAACTCTTACCCTTACACTAACCATCACCCTACCCCAACCCTAAACCTTATCCTTACGCAAAACCTAACCGTAACCCTTAACCTAACCCCAACTAACCCTAACCCTAAACCTTACCCTTACCTTAACCCTAACCCTAAACTTAACCCTAACTTTTACCCCTAAATCTAACGCTAACCGTAAACCTTACACTTACCGTAACCCTAATCCTTACCCTAACCCCTAACGCTCTCTCTAACCCTAACCCTAAAATTAACCTTAATCCTAACCTTAAGACTAGCCCTAACCCTAATCCTTACCCTTACCCTTTCCCTAACGCTAACCCTAAACCTAGCCCTAACCCTTACCCTAACCCTAACCCTAACCCTAACACTAACCCTTACCTAACACTAACCCTAAATCTAATCCTTACCCTAATCCTAATCCTTACCCATACCCTGACCCTAACCCTAACCCTTACCCTAACCCCTAACCCTAAAACTAACCCTAAACCTAACCATGACCCCAAACCTTATGCTAACCCTAAACCTACCCCTAAACCTAACACTTACCCTTACCCTAACCCTAACACTAACACTAACACGTACCCTAACCCTAACCCCTAACCCTAACCATAACCCTAACCCTTACCTTTACCCCAACCCTAACCCTAACCCTAACACTTACCCTTACCCTAACCCTAACCCTAACCTTACCCTTACCCGAACACTAACGCTAACCCCTAACCGTAACACTTACCCTTACCCTAACCCTAACACTAAAGCTTACCCTAAACCTAACCCTAACCCTAAACCTAATTCTAACCCTAACTCTAACCCTAACGCTAACCCTAACACTAACAGTAACCCTAACCCTAAACCTCACACTTACCCTAACCCTAACCCTAAACCTAACTCTAAGCCTAACTCTAACCCTAACGCTATCCCTAACCCTAACACTAACAGTAACCTTAACACTTACCCTGACCCTAAACGTAACCCTAACGCTAACCTTTACCCTTACCCTAACCCTAACCCTAAACCTAACGCTAACCCTAACCCTAAACCTTACTGTTACTCTAACCCTAACCCTAACCCTTAGCCTAACCCTAACCCTAACCCTAACCCCCAGCCCTAACCCTAAACCTAAACTTACCCTTACCCTAACCCTAACCCTAAACCTAACCCCTAACACTAACCCTAACACTTACCCTTACCCTTACCCTAACGCTAACCCTAACCTTAACCCTAACCCTTACCCTAACCCTAAACTTAACCCTTACCCTTACCCTACACCTAACCCTGACGCTAACCCTAACCCTAACCCCTAAACCTTACCCTAACCCTAACCCTAACCCTAAAACTTACGCTAACCCTAACCCTAACATTACCCCCAACCCTAAACCTTACCCTAACCCTTACCCTAAACCTAACCCTAACCCTTACCCTAACCCTAACCCTAACCCTAACACCCTTACCCTAAGCCTAACCCTAAACCTTACCCTAACCCGAACCCTAACCCTAACCCTTACAATTTCCTTAACCCTAATCCTTACCCTAACCCTAACATTAACCCTAACCCTAAAACTAAACCTAACGCTTACATTTACCATAACCCTAACACTAACTTTAACCCTAAACCTAACCTTAACCCTAACCCTTGCCCTTACCCTAACCCTAACCCTAACCCTAACCCTTGCCCTTACCCTAACCCTAACCCTAACCCTAACCCTAATCCTTACACTAACCCTAAACCTAACCCTAACCCCTAACCCTAACCCTAACCCTAACCCCTCACCATAACCCTAATCCTAACCATAACCCTTACCCTTACCCTAACCCTAAACCTACCTTAATGCTAACCTTAAATCTAACTCTAAACCTAACCCTAACCCTAACCCCTAACCCTAACCCTAACTCTAAACCTAACACTAACCCTAAACCTAACCCTAACCCTAACCCTAACCCTAACCGTAACCCCTAACTCTAACCCTAACCTTAACCCTACCCCTAACCCTTACACTTACCCTAACTCTAACCGTAACATAATGCTAACTCTAACCCTAACCCTAACTCTTACCCTCATCCTAACCCTAAACCTCCCACTTACCCTTATGCTAACCCTAAACCTAATCCTTACCCTAACCCTAAACCTAACCCTAAACCTTACCCTAACCCTTACCCTTTCCCTAACCCTAACCCTAACCATAACCCTAACCCTAACACTTAACCTAAACCTAACCCTAACCCTAACCCTTAACCTAAACCTACCACTAACCCTAAATCTAACCCCTAAACCTAACCCTAACCCTAACTCTAACACTTACACTTACCCTAACCCTAATCCTAACCCTTACCCTAACCCTAACCCTAACCCTTACCCTAACCCTAACCCTAACTCCTAACACTAACCCTAAACCTAACGCTCACCCTAACCTTAACCCTAACCCTTAACCTAACCCTAACCCTAACCCCTAAACCTAACTCTAACCCTAACCCTTACCCTTACCCTTACCCTAACCCTAAAGCTAACCCTAACCTAACACTTACCCTTACTCTGAACCTAATCCTAACCCTAACTGTAATGCTAAACCTAACCCTTACCCTAACCCTAACTCTAACGCTAACTCCTAACCCTAACCCTAACCCTTACCCTTACCCTAACCCTAAACCTAACCCTAACCCTAACCCTAACCCTATCCCTTACCCTAACCATAAACCTAACCCTAAAACTAAGCCTAACCCTAACCCTAACCCTTACCCTTACCCTTACCCTAACCCTATCCCTAACCTAACCCTAACCCTTACCCTAACCCTAACAGTAACCCTAACCCTAACCCCCTAACCATAAACCTAAACCTAACCCTAACATTAACCCTTACCCTTACCTTAACCCTAAGCCTAACCCTAACCCTAACCCTAACACCTAAGCCAAACCCTAACCCTTACCCGTACCGTAACCCTAACTCTAAACCTAACCCCTAACCCTGACCCTAACCCTAACGCTAACACTTACCGTTACCCTAAACATAACCCTAACTGTAACCCTAAACCTAACCCTTACCCTAAACCTAACCCTTTCCATAACCCTAACCCTAAATCTAAACCTAACCCTAACAATAACCCTAAACTTAAACCCAACCCTAACCCTTACCCTTACTCTAACCCTAACCCTAAACCTAACCCTAACACTTACCCTTACCCTTAAACTAACCCTAACCCTAAACCTAAATCTAACCCTAACCATAACCCTAACCCTCACCCTAACCCTAATCCTAACCCTAACCCTAACCCTAACCCTAAACCTTACCCTTACCCTAACCCTAACCCTAACCCTAAACCTAACCCTTACCCTAACCCTAACCCTAACCCTAACCCCTAACCTTAAACCTTAACCTTACACTAACCCTAACCCTCACCCTAACCCTAACCCTAAACCTAACCCTTGCCCTTACACTAACCCTAACCCTAACCCTAACCCTTACCCTAACACTAACCCTATCCCTAATCCTTACACTAACCCTATCCCTAACCCTAACCCTAAACCTTACCCTTTCCCTAACCCTAATCCTTACACTAACCCTATCCCTAACCCTAACCCTAAACCTTACTCTTTCCCTAACCCTAACCATAACCCTAACCCTTACGCCTACCCTAATCCTAATCCTTACACTTACCCTAACCCTAACACTAACCCCTAACCATAAACCTAACGCTAACCCCTAACCCTAACACTTACCCTTACCCTAAGCCTAACCCTAAACCTTACCCTAAACCTAACCCTAACCCTAACCCCTAAACCTAACCCTAAACCTAACCCTAACCCCTATCGTAACCGTAACCCTAAGCCTAACCCTAACCTTAACCCTAACCCCTAACCCTAACCCTAACCCTAACCCCTAACCCTAACCCTAACACTTAACCTTACCGTAACCCTAACTCTAACACTAACCCCTAACCCTGACCCTAACCCTAACCCTAACACTTACCGTTACCCTAACCCCTAACCCTGACCCTAACCCTAACCCTAACACTTACCGTTACCCTAACCCATATCCTAACCCTAACCCTTTCCATAACCCTAACCTAAACCTAAACCTAACCCTAACCCTAAAAATAACCCTAAACTTAACCCTAACCCTAACCCTTACCCTTACTCTAACCCTAACCCTAAACCTAACCCTAACGCTAACCCAAAGCCTAACCCTTAACCCTAAAACTAACCCTAACCCTAACACAAACCCTTACCCTTACCCTAACCCTAACCCTAACACTTACCCTTACCCTTACACTAAACCTAACCCTAACCCTAAACCTAACCCTAACCCTAACCCTAACCCTCACCCTAACCCTAATCCTAACCCTAACCCTCACACTAAACCTAACCCTAACCCTAACCCTTACCATAATCCTAACCCTAACCCTAACCCCTAACCTTAACCCTTACCCTTACCCTAACCCTAACCCTTACCCTTACCCTAACCCTAACCCTAACACTTACCCTTACCCTTACACTAACCCTAAACCTAACCGTGACCCTAAACCTAACCCTAACCCTAACCCTAACCCTAAACCTAACCCTCACCGTAAACCTAATCCTAACCCTAACCCTCACACTAACCCTTACCCTAACCCTTACCCTTACCCTAACTCTAATCCTAACCCTTACCCTTACGTTAAACCTAACCCTAAACCTAACCCTAACCCTTATCCCTAAACCTAACCCTAACCGAAAACCTACCCTTTCCGTAACCCTAACCCAAACCCTAACCCCTAACCCTATTCCTAACCCTAAACCTTAACTTTACCCTAACCCGAAGATTAACCTTAACCCTAACCTTAACACTAACCCTAACCCTAACCCTTACCCTTACCTAACCCTAACCCTAAACCTAACCCTAACCCTAATCCTAACCCTAACCCTAACCCTTACCCTTACCCTAACCCTAACCCTAAACCTAGCCCTAAACCTTACCCTTACCCTAACCCTAACCCTAACCTTAATGCTAACCCTTTCCCTAACCCTAACCCTAACCGTAACCCTTACCCAGAGCCTAACCCTAACCCTAATCGTTACCCTTACCCTAACCCTAACCATAACCCTAACTCCTAAAGCTAAACCTAACCCTAACCCTAACCAGAACCCCAAACCTTACCGTAACCCTACCCCTACCCCTAACCCTAACAATTACCCTTACCCTAACCCTAACATTAACCCTAACCCTAACCCTAACCGTAACCCTTACCCTTACCCTAACCCTAACACTAACCCTAATCCTAACCACTAACCATAAACCTAACACTAACGCTAACTCTAACCCTAACCATTACCCTTACCCTAACCATAACGCTAACCCTAACACTTACCCTTACCCTAAACCTAACCATAAACCTAACCCTAACTCTAAACATAACCCTAACTCTAACACTAACTATAACCATTATCCTTACCCTAACCCTAAATCTAACCCTAAACCTAACCCTTACCCCTACCCTCACCCTAACCCTAACCTTAATGGTAACCCTAACCCGACCCCTAACACCTATCCCTAAACCTAAACCTAAGCTTAACCCTAACCCTAAACCTAAGACTAACCCTTACCCTAACCCTAACCCTTTCCCTTACCCACACCCTAACCCTAACCGTAATGCTAACCCTTACCCTATGCCTAACACTTACCCTAACACTAAACCTAACCCTAATCCTTACCCTAACCCTCAACCTAACCCTAACCCTATCCTAACCCTTACCATTACACTAACCCTAACCCTAACCCTAACCCTAAACCTTACCCTTACCCTAAACCTAACCCTAGCCCTTACCCTAACCCTAACCCTAACCCTAACACTTACCCTTACCTTAACCCTAACCCTAACCCTTACCCTTACCGTAACCCTAACCCTAACCCTAACCCCTAACCCCAACCCTAACCCTAACCCTAACACTTACCGTTACCCTAACCCTAACCCTAACTCTAACCTTATCCCTAACCATAACCCTAAACCCTTACCCTAACCCTAACCCTTTCGGTAACACTAACCCTTACCCTTAACCTAACCCTAACCCTAACCCTAACACTTACCCTTACCCTCACCCTAACCCTAACCTTAATGCTAACCCTAACCCTAACCCTAAAGCCTAACCCTAAACCTAACCCTAACCCTACACCTAACCCTTAACCTAACACTAACCCTAACCCTTATCCTTACCCTAATCCTAACCTAAACCCTAATCCTAATTCTAACCCTAACCCTAAGCCTTACCCTTACCCTAACCCTAACCCTAACCCTAACCCTTACCCTTACCCTTACCTTAACCCTAACCCTAACCCGAATCCTAAACCTTATCCTTACCCTAAACCTACCCTAATCCTTACCGTAACCCTAACCGTAACCCTAACCCTTACCCTTACCTTAACCCTAACCCTAACCCTAACCCTAACCCTTACACCTAACCCTAAACCTTACCCTTAACCTAACCCTAACCCAAATCCTAACCCCTAACCCTAACCCTAACCTAAGCCATACCCTTACCTAACCCTAACCCTAAACTTAATCCTAACCCTAACACTAACTCTAAACCTAACCCTTACAATTACCTAACCCTAACCCTAACCCTAACGCTAACACTTACCCTTACCCTTACCCTAACCCTAACCCTAACCCTCACCCTAACCCTATCCCTTACCCTACCCTAACCCTCACCCTAACCCTAATCCTAATCCTAACCCTCACACTAACCCTAACCCTAACCCTAACCCTAACCTAACCCTAACCCTTACCCTAACCCTAACAGTAACCATAACCCTAACCCCCTAACCCTAACCCTAACCCTTACCCTAACTCTAACCCTAAACCTAATCCTAACCCTACTCCTAACCCTATCCCTAACTCTTACCCTTACACTAACCATCACCCTACCCCAACCCTAAACCTTATCCTTACCCAAAACCTAACCCTAACCCTTAACCTAACCCCAACCAACCCTAACCCTAAACCTTACCCTTACCTTAACCCTAACCCTAAACTTAACCCTAACTTTTACCCCTAAACCTAACGCTAACCGTAAACCTTACACTTACCGTAACCCTAATCCTTAAACTAACCCCTAACGCTATCTCTAACCCTAACCCTAAAATTAACCTTAATCCTAACCTTAAGACTAGCCCTAACCCTAAACCTTACCCTTACCCTTTCCCTAACGCTAACCCTAAACCTAGCCCTAACCCTTACCCTAACCCTAACCCTAACCCTAACACTAACCCTTACCTAACACTAACCCTAAATCTAATCCTTACCCTAACCCTAATCCTTACCCTTACCCTGACCCTAACCCTAACCCTTACCCTAACCCCTAACCCTAAAACTAACCCTAAACCTAACCATGACCCCAAAGCTTATGCTAACCCTAAACCTACCCCTAAACCTAACACTTACCCTTACCCTAACCCTAACCCTAACACTAACACGTACCCTAACCCTAACCCCTAACCCTAACCCTAACCCTAACCCTTACCTTTACCCCAACCCTAACACTAACCCTAACACTTACCCTTACCCTAACCCTAACCCTAACCATTACCCTTACCCAAACACTAACGCTAACCCCTAACCGTAACACTTACCCTTACCCTAACACTAACACTAAAGCTTACCCTAAACCTAACCCTAACCCTAAACCTAATTCTAACCCTAACTCTAACCCTAACGCTAACCCTAACACTAACAGTAACCCTAACCCTAAACCTCACACTTACCCTAACTCTAACCCTAAACCTTACCCTAACCCTAAACCTAACCCTAACCCTAACCCTAACCCTTAACCTAACCCTAACCCTTACCCTCACCCTAACCCTAATCCTTAACCTTAACCCTAACCCTAACCCTTACCGTTACCCTAACCCTAACCATAACCCTAACTCTAACCCTAATCCTAACCCTAATCCTAACCCTATCCCTTACCCTAACGCTAAGCCTAACCCTACCCAGCCCTAAATCTAAGCCTACTCCTTACCCTAACCCTAACCTTACACTTACCGTAACCCTAACCCTAACCCTAACACCTAACCCTAACCCTAACCCTAACCCTAACCCTTACCCTAACCCTAACACTAACTCTAACCCTAACCCTACATTAACCCCAAACCTAAACATTACCCTATCCATTACCCTTACCCTAACCATTACCCTAACCCTAACCCTAACCGTAACCCTAACCCTAACTCTTACCCTAACCCTAACCCTACCTTAATGCTCACCTTAAATCTAACTGAAAACCTAACCCTAATCCTAACCCCTAAACCTAACCCTAACCCTTACCCTAACCCGAACCCTAACCTTTACCCTAACCCTAACTCTTACCCACACCCTAATCCTAACCCTAAACCTAAACCTAACACTAACCCTAACCCTAACCCTAACCCTTACCCTAACCCTAACTTTAATGCTAACCCTAGCCCTAACCCTAACTCTTACCCTAACCCTAACCCTAACCCTTACCCTTACCCTAACCCTAACCCTAACCTTAACGCTAACCCTAACTCTAACCCTAAGCCTTACCCTAACTCTAACCCTAACCCTAATCCATATCCTAACCCGAACCCTAACCCTAACCCGTACCCTAACCCTTACAATTTCCTTAACCCTAATCCTTACCCTAACCCTAACATTAACCCTAACCCTAAAACTAAACCTAATGCTTACATTTACCCTAACAGTAACACTAACCTTAACCCTAAACCTAACCCTCACCCTTACCCTTACCCTAACCCTAACTCTAGACCTTCCCCTTCCCATAATCCTAACCCTAAACCTAAATCTAACCCTAACTCTAACCCTAACGCTAACACTAACCCTAACACTAACAGTAACCCTAACCCTTACCCATACCGTAACCCTAAACCTAACCCTTACCCTTATCCTAACCCTAACCCTAACCCTAAACTTAACCCTATCACTAACTCTAACCCTACACCTAACCCTTACCCTTACCCTAACCATAACCCTAAACCTAACTGTAAACCTAATCCTTACCCTTACCCAAACCCTAAACCTAACCCTAACCCTGACCCTAATCCTAATCCTATCCCTTACCCTAACGCTAAGCCTAACCCTACCCAGCCCTAAATCTAAGCCTACCCCTTACCCTAACCCTAACCTTACACTTACCGTAACCCTAAACCTAACCCTAACACCTAACCCTAACCCTAACCCTAACCCTCACCCTACCCCGTACCCTTACCCTAACCCTAACACTAACTCTAACCCTAACCCCACATTAACCCCAACGCTAAACATTACCCTATCCCTTACCCTTACCCTAACCCTTACTCTAACCCTAACCCTAACCTTAACCCTAACCCTAACTCTTACCCTAACCCTAAGCCTACCTTAATGCTCACCTTAAATCTAACTGAAAACCTAACCCTAATCCTAATCCCTAACCCTAACCCTAACCCTTACCCTAACCCGAAACCTAAAATTTACCCTAACCCTAACCCTTACCCACACCCTAATCCTAAACCTAAACCTAACCCTAACACTAACCCTAACCCTAACCCTAACCCTAACCCTTACCCTAACCCTAACCTTAATGCTAACCCTAGCCCTAACCCTAACTCTTACCCTAACCCTAACCCTAACCCTTACCCTTACAATAACCCTAACCCTAACCTTACTGCTAACCCTAAACCTAACCCTAAGCCTTACCCTAACTCTAACCCTAACCCTAATCCATATCCTAACCCGAACCCTAACCCTAACCCTTACAATTTCCTTAACCCTAATCCTTACCCTAACCCTAACATTAACCCTAACCCTAAAACTAAACCTAACGCTTACATTTACCCTAACCCTAACACTAACTTTAACCCTAAACCTAACCTTAACCCTAACCCTTGCCCTTACCCTAACCCTAACCCTAACCCTAACCCTTACACTAACCCTAAACCTAACCCTAACCCCTAACCCTAACCCTAACCCTAACCCCTCACCATAACACTAATCCTAACCATAACCCTTACCCTTACCCTAACCCTAACCCTACCTTAATGCTAACCTTAAATCTAACTCTAAACCTAACCCTAACCCTAACCCCTAACCCTAACCCTAACTCTAAACCTAACACTAACCCTAACCCCTAACCCTAACCCTAACCCTTACGCTTACCCTACCGGAAACCTAACCTTTACCCTAACCCTAACCCTAAACCTAAACCTAACCCTAACCCTTACGCTAACCACAACCCTAACCTTAATGCTAACCCTAACCCTAACCCTAACTCTTACCCTAACCCTAACCCTAACCCTAACCCTTACACTTACCCTAACCCTAACCCTAACCTTAATGCTAACCCTAACCCTAACCCTAAACCTTACCCTAACTCTAACCCTAACCCTAATCCATATCCTAACCCGAACCCTAACCCTAACCCGTACCCTAACCCTTACAATTTCCTTAACCCTAACCCTTAACCTAACCCTAACATTAACCCTAACCCTTACCCATAATCTAAACCTAACCCTAACCCTCACCCTAACCCTTACCCTTACCCTAACCATAACCATAAACCTAACGCTAAACCTAAACGTAAACCTTACCGTTACCCTAACAATAACCCTAACACTTACCCTTACCCTAATTCTAACCCTAACCCCTAACCCTAACCCTAACCCTAACCCTTACCCTTACCCTAACCCTAACCATAAACCTAACGCTAAACCTAAACGTAAACCTTACCCTTACCCTAACAATAACCCTAACACTTACCCTTACCCTAATCCTAACCCTAACCCCTAACCCTAACCCCTAACCCTAACCCTAACCCTAACCCTAACGCTAACCCTAACGCTAACCCTAACCCTAACCCTTACCCTAAACCTAACCCTAACCGTAACACTTACCCTAACCCCTAACCCTAACCCTAACCCTTACACTTACCCTAAGCCTAAACCTAACCTTAATGCTAACCCTAACCCTAACACTTACCCTAACCCTAACGCTAACCTTAACCCTAACCCTAACCCTAATTCTTACCCTAACCCTAACCCTAACCTTAACCGTAACCCTAATCCTAACCCTAACCCTTACCCTTACCCTAAACCTAGTCCTAAACTAAAACCTAAACCTAACCCTAACCATAACCCTAACCGTAACCCCTAACCCTAACCCAAACCTTAACCCTAACCCTAACCCTTACACTTACCATAACTCTAACCGTAACATAATGCTAACCCTAACCCTAACCCTAACTCTTCCCCTCAACCTAACCCTAACCCTCCCACTTACCCTTATGCTAACGCTAAACCTAATCCTTACCCTAACCCTAAACCTAACCCTAAACCTTACTCTAACCCTTACCCTTTCCCTAACCCTAACCCTAACCCTAACCTTAACCCTAACCCTAACCCTAACCCTAAACCTAACCCTTACACTTACCCTAACCCTAACCCTAACCCTACCCCAAACCCTCACCCTTACCCTTACCCTAACCCTAACCCTAAACCTAACCCTAAACCAAACCCTAACCCTTACCCTTAACACTAACACTAACCCTAACCCTAACCCTTAACCTAAACCTAACCCTAACCCTAAACCTAACCCCTAACCCCTAAACCTAATCCTAACCCTAACCCTAACTCTAACACTTACCCTTACCCTAACCCTAATCCTAACCCTTACCATAACCCTAACCCTAACCCTTACATTAACCCTAAACCTAACTCCTAACACTAACCCTAAACCTAACGCTCACCCTAACCCTGACCCTAGCACTTAACCTAACCCAAACCCTAACCCTAACCCTTACTCTTAACCTAACCCTAACCCTAACCCTAAACTTAAACCCAACCCTAACCCTAACCTTAACCTGAACCCTAAACCTATTCATAACCCTTACCCTTACCCACCCCTAACACCAACCCTAACCCTAACCCTAACTCTAAGAGTAACCCTTACCCTAACACTTACCCTAACCCTAACCCTAACCCTAACTCTTACCCTAACCCTAACCCTAATCCTTAGCCTTACCCTTACCCTAACCCTAACCCTAAACGTAACCATAAACCTAACCCTAACCCTAACCCTCACCCTTACCCTTAACCTAACCCTAACCCTAAACCTAATCATAACCCTAACCCTAACGCCTAACACTAACCCTAACAGTAATCCTAACCCTAACCCTTACCCTTTCCCTAACCAAATCCTAACCCTAACCCTTACCCTTATCCAAACCCTAACCCTAACCCTAACCCTAAACTTAACCCTATCCCTAACCCTAACCCTACCCCTAACCCTTACCCTTACCCTAACCCTAACCCAAAACCTAAACCTAACTCTAAACCTAATGCTTACCATTACCCAAACCCTAACCCTAACCCTAACACTAACACTTGCACTTACCCTAACCCTAACAATAACCCTAATCCTCACCCTAACCCTAACCCTAAACCTAACCCCTAACCCTCACCCTAATCCTAACCATAACCCTTACCCTTACCCTAACCCTAACCCTACCTTAATTCTAACCTTAAATCTAACTGTAAACCTAACCCTAACCCTAACGCCTAACCCTAACCCTTACCCTTACCCTTACCCTAACCCGAAACCTAACCTTTACCCTAACCCTAACCTTAACCCTTAACCACATCCTAACCCTAACCCTAAACCTAACAATTACCCTAAACCTAACCCTAACCCCAACCCTTACCCTAACCCTAACCCTAACCTTAATGCTAACCCTAACCCTAACCCTAACTCTTACCCTAACCCTAACCCTAACCCTTACCTTTACCCTAACCCTAACGCTAACCTTAATGCTAACCCTAACCCTAACCCTAAGCCTTACCCTAACTCTAACCCTAATCCTAATCCATATGCTAACCCGAACCGTAACCCTAACCAGTACCCTAACCCTTACAATTTCCTTACCCCTAACCCTTACCCTAACCCTAACATTAACCCTAACCCTAAAACTAAACCTAACGCTTACACTTAACCTAACCCTAACCCTAAACCTAACCCTAACCCTAACCCTAAACCTAACCCTCATTCTTACCCTTACCCTAACACTAACTCTAGCCCTTACCCTTACCCTAAACCTAATCCTAAACCTAACTCTAACCCTAACTCTAACCCTAACGCTAACCCTAACCCTAACCCTAACATTAACCCTAACCCTTACCCATAGCCTAACCCTAACCCTAACCCTAACCCTTACCCTTACCCTAACCCTAACCCTAAACCTAACGCTAACCCTAACCCTTACCCTTACCCTAAACCTAACCGTAACCCTAACACTTACCCTAACCCCTAACCCTAACCCTAACCCTTACACTTACCCTAAGCCTAACCCTAACCTTAATGCTAACCCTATCCCTAACCCTAACTCTTACCCTAACCCTAACCCCTAACCCTAAACCTAACCCTTACCCTTACCCTAACCCTAACTTTAACCCTAACCGTAACCCTAATCCTAACCCTAACCCTTACCCTTACCCTAAACCTAGTCCTAAACCTAAACATAATTCTAACCCTAACCCCTAACCCGAACACTAACCTTAACCCTACCCCTAACCCTTACACTTACCCTAACTCAACCTGTAACATAATGCTAACCCTAACCCTAACCCTAACTCTTACCTTCACCCTAACCCTAACCCTCCCCCTTACCCTTATGCTAACCCTAACCCTAAAACTTACCCTAACCCTAATCCTAACCCTAAGCCTAACCCTAACCCTTACCCTTTCCCTAACCCTAACCCTAACCCTAACCGTAACCTTAACCCTAACCCTAACCCTAACTCTAACCCTTACTCTTACCCTAATCCTACCCTAACCCTACCCCTTAGCCTCACCCTTACCCTTATCCTAACCCTAACCCTAACCCTAAACCTAACCCTAACCCTTCCCCTTAACTTAACACTAACCCTAACCCTAACCCTAACACTTACCCTAAACCTAACCCTAACCCTAACCCTTAACCTAACCCTAACCCTAACCCTAAACCTAACCCCTAAGCCTAACGCTAACCCTAACTCTAACACTTACTCTTACCCTAACCCTAACCCTAACCTTTACCCTAACCCTTAACCTAACCCTAACCCTAAACCTAACCCCTAAGCCTAACCCTAACTCTAACTCTAACACTTACACTTACCCTAACCCTAACCCTTACCCTAACCCTAACCCGAACCCTTACCCTAAACCTAACCCTAACCCGTAACACTAACCCTAACCCTAACCATCACCCTAACCCTAACCCTAACCCTAACCCTTAATCTAACCCTAACCCTAACCCTACCCCTTACCCTTACCCTAACCCTAAACCTAACCCTAACCTTAACCCCAACCCTAACCCTAACCTTAACCCGAACCCTAAACCTATCCATAACCGTTACCCTTACCCTCCCCTAACCCCAACACTAACCCTAAACCTACCCCTAAGCCTAACCCTTACCCTAACGCTAACCCTAACCCTAACCCTTACCCTTACCCTAAACCTAACCCCAACCCTACCCCTAACCCTCACCCTTACCCTTACCCTAACCGTAACCCTAAACCTAACCCTCATCCTAACCCTAACCCTTACCCTTAACTTTACACTAACCCTAATCCTAACCCTAACACTTACACTTACCCTAAACCTAACCCTAACTCGAACCCTTAACCTAACGCTAACCCTAACCCTAAACCTAACCCCTAAACCTAACCCGAAACCTAACCCTAACACTAACACTTACCCTTACCCTAACCCTAACCCTAACCCTTACCCTAACACTAACCCTAACCCTTACCCTAACCCTAACCCCTAACACTAACCCTAACCCTAATGCTCACCCCAACCCTAACCCTAATCCTAACCCTTAACCTAACCCTAACCCTAACCCTTACCCTTACCCTAACCCTAACCCTAACCTTAACCCCAACCCTAAACCTATCCATAACCCTTACCCTTACCCTCCCATAACCCTAACCCTAACCCTAACCCTAACCCTAACCCGAAGCCTAACCCTTACCCTAACCCTAACCCTAACCCTAACCCTAACCCTTAACCTTACCCTAACACTAACCCCATACCTAACCCTAACCCTAAACCTAATCCTTACCCTTTCCCTAACCGTAACCCTAAACCTAAAGTTAACCCTAACCCTAAACCTTACCCTTACCCTAACCCTAACACTAACACTTACCCTAACCCTAATACTAACCCTAACCCCTAACCCTAACCCTAACCCTAACCCTAACCCTAACTCTAACACTTACCCTTACCCTAACCCTAACTTTAACCCTAACCCTAACCCTAATCCTAACCCTAACCCTTACCCTTACCCTAAACCTAGTCCTAAACCTAAACCTAACCCTAACCCTAACCCTAACTGTAACCCCTAACCCTAACCCTAACCTTAACCCTACCATTAACCCTTACGTTTACCCTAACTCTAACCGTAACATAATGCTAACACTAACCCTAACCCTATCTCTTACCCTCACCCTAACCCTAAACCTCCACCTTACCCTTATGCTAAACCTAACCCTAATCCCTACCCTAACCCTAACCCTAACCCTAATCCTTACCCTAACAATAACCCTAACCCTAACCCCTAACACTAAGCCTAACCCTAACCCCTCACCATAACCCTAATCCTAACCATAACCCTTACCCTTACCCTAACCCTAACCCTACCTTAATTCTAACCTTAAATCTAACTCTAAACCTAACCCTAACCCTAACCCCTAAACCTAACGCTAAACCTTACCCTTACCCTAACCCGAACCCTAACCTTTACCCTAACCCTAACCCTTACTGACACCCTAACCCTAACCCTAAACCTAACCCTAACACTAACCCTAACCCAAACCCTTACCCTTACCCTAACCCTAACCTTAATGCTAATCCTAACCCTAACCCTAACTCTTACCCTAAAACTAACCCTAACCCTTACCCTTACCCTAACTCTAACCCTAATCTTAATGCTAAACCTAACCCTAACCCTAAGCCTTACCCTAACTCTAACCCTAATCCTAATCCATATCCTAACCCGAACCCTAACCCTACACCGTACCCTAACCCTTACAATTTCCTTAACCCTAACCCTAACCCTAACCCTAACCCTAACCCTTATCCTAACCCTAACCCTTTCCATAACCCTAACCTAAACCTAAACCTAACCCTCACCCTAAAAATAACCCTAAACTTAACCCTAACCCTAACCCTTACCCTTACTCTAACCCTAACCCTAAACCTAACCCTAACGCTAACCCAAACCCTAACCCTTAACCCTAAAACTAACCCTAACCCTAACAGAAACCCTTACCCTTACCCTTACCCTAACCCTAACCCTAACTCTAACACTTACCCTTACCCTTACACTAAACCTAACCCTAACCCTAAACCTAACTCTAACCCTAACCCTAACCCTCACCCTAACCCTAATCCTAACCCTTACCCTCACAGTAACCCTAACCCTAACCCTAACCCTTACCCTAACCCTAACCCTAACCCTAACCCCTAACCTTAACCCTTACCCTTACCCTAACCCTAACCCTTACCCTTACCCTAACCCTAACCCTAACACTTACCCTTACCCTTACACTAACCATAACCGTGACCCTAAACCTAACCCTAAACCTAACCCTAACCCTAACCCTAACCCTCACCGTAAGCCTAATCCTAACCCTAACCCTCACACTAACCCTAACCCTAACACTTACCCTTACCCTAACTCTAATCCTAACCCTTACCCTTACCTTAACCCTAACCCTAAACCTAACCCTAACCCTTATCCCTAAACCTAACCCTGACCAAAAACCTACCCTTTCCGTAACCCTAACCCAAACCCTAACCCCTAACCCTATTCCTAACCCTAAACCTTAACCTTACCCTAACCCGAATATTAACCTTAACCCTAACCTTAACACTAACCCTAACCCTAACCCTTACCCTTACCTAACCCTAACCCTAAACCTAACCCTAACCCTAATCCTAACCCTAACCCTAACCCTTACCCTTACCCTAACCCTAACCATAAACCTAGCCCTAAACCTTACCCATACCCTAACCCTAACCCTAACCTTAATGCTAACCCTTTCCCTAACCCTAACCCTATCCGTAACCCTTACCCCCAGCCTAACCCTAACCCTAATCCTTACCCTTACCCTAACCCTAACCCTAACCCTAACCCCTAAAGCTAAACCTAACCCTAACCCTAACCAGGACCCCAAAACTTACCGTAACCATAACCCTACCCCTAACCCTAACAATTTACCTTACCCTAACCCTAACATTAACCCTAACACTTACCCTAACGCTAACCCTGACCCCTTACCCTAACCCTAACCCTAATCCCCAAACGTAACCTTAAACCTAACCCTAATCCTTACCCTTAACCTAACCCTAACCCTAACCATAACGCTTACCGTAAACCTAACACTAACCCTATACCTAACCCTAACCCTAACCCATAACCCTTACCCTAATCCTAACCCTAAACCTAACCTTACTCTAACCCTAACCCATAGCCTTACCCTAACCCTAACCCTAACCCTAACCCTTACCCTAACACTAACCCTAACCCTAATCCTTACCCTAACCCTAAGCCTAACCCTAACCCTTACCCTTTCCCTAAACATATCCCTAACCCTAACCCTTACCCCTACCCTAAACCTAACCCTAATCCTTACCCTTACCCTAACCCTAACACTAACCCTAATCCTAACCCCTAACCATAAACCTAACACTAACGCTAACTCTAACACTTACCATTACCCTTACCCTAACCATAACGCTAACCCTAACACTTACCCTTACCCTAATCCTAACCATAAACCTAACCCTAACTGTAAACGTAACCCTAACTCTAACACTAACCCTAACCATTATCCTTACCCTAACCCTAAATCTAACCCTAAACCTAACCCTTACCCCTACCCTCACCCTAACCCTAACCTTAATGGTAACCCTAACCCGAACCTTAACACCTATCCCTAAACCTAAACCTAAGCCTAACCCTAACGCTAAAAGTAAGACTAACCCTTACCCTAACCCTAACCCTTACCCTTACCCTCACCCTAACCCTAACCGTAATGCTAACCCTTACCCTATGCCTAACACTTACCCTAACACTAAACCTAACCCTAATCCTTACCCTAACCCTCAACCTAACCCTAACCCTATCCTAACCCTTACCATTACACTAACCCTAACCCTAACCCTAACCCTAAACCTTACCCTTACCCTAAACCTAACCCTAACCCTTACCCTAACCCTAACCCTAACCCTAACACTTACCCTTACCTTAACCCTAACCCTAAACCTTACCCTTACCGTAACCCTAACCCTAACCCTAACCCCTAACCCCAACCCTAACCCTAACCCTAACAATTACCGTTACCCTAACCCTAACCTAACTCTAACATTATCCCTAACCATAACACTAAACCCTTACCCTAACCCTAACCCTTTCGGTAACCCTAACCCTAACCCTAACCCTAACTCTAACCGGAACCCTAAACCTTACCCTTAACCTAACCCTAACCCTAACCCTGAACTTAATGCTAACCCTTACCCTAACCCTAACGCCTAAACCTAAACCTAACCCTAACCCAACACCTAACCCTTACCCTAACACTAACCCTAACCCTTATCCTTACCCTAATACTAACCTAACTCTAACATTATCCCTAACCATAACACTAAACCCTTACCCTAACCCTAACCCTTTCGGTAACCCTAACCCTAACCCTAACCCTAACTCTAACCGGAACCCTAAACCTTACCCTTAACCTAACCCTAACCCTAACCCTGAACTTAATGCTAACCCTTACCCTAACCCTAACGCCTAAACCTAAACCTAACCCTAACCCAACACCTAACCCTTACCCTAACACTAACCCTAACCCTTATCCTTACCCTAATACTAACCTAAACCCTAATCCTAATTCTAACCCTAACCCTAAGCCTTACCCTTCCCCTAACCCTAATCCTAACCCTAGCCCTAACCCTTACCCTTACCCTTACCTTAACCCTAACCCTAACCCGAATCCTAAACCTTATCCTTAACCTAAACCTACCCTAATCCTTACCCTAACCCTAACCGTAACCCTAACCCTTACCCTTACCTTAACCCTAACCCTAACCCTAACCCTAACCCTAACCCTAACACTTACACCTAACCCTAAACCTTACCCTTACCCTAACCCTAACCCAAATCCTAACCCCTAACCCTAACCTTAACCTAAGCCATACCCTTACCCTAACCCTAAACCTAAACTTAATCCTAACCCTAACACTAACTCTAACCCTAACCCTTACAATTACCTAACCCTAAACCTAACCCTAACCCTAACACTTACCCTTACACTTACCCTAACCCTAACCCTAACCCTCACCCTAACCCTATCCCTTACCCTACCCTAACCCTCACCCTAACCCTAACCCTAACCCTTACCCTTACCCTAACCCTAACCCTAAACTTAACCCCAGCCCTAAACCTAACCCTAACCTTAACCTTTACCTTAACACTTACCCAAACCCTAACCCTAACCCTAACACTTACCCTTACCCTAACCCTAACCCTAACCATTACCCTTACCCGAACACTAACGCTAACCCCTAACCCTAACACTTACCCTTACCCTAACCCTAACACTAAAGCTTACCCTAAGCCTAACCCTAACCCTAAACCTAATTCTAACCCTAACTCTAACCCTAACGCTAACCCTAACCCTAACACTAACAGTAACCCTAACCCTAAACCTAACACTTACCCTAATCCTAACCCTAAACCTAACTCTAAGCCTAACTCTAACCCTAACGCTATCCCTAACCCTAACACTAACAGTAACCTTAACACTTACCCTGACCCTAAACATAACCCTAACGCTAACTTTTACCCTTACCCTAACCCTAACCCTAAACCTAATGCTAACCCTAACCCTAAACCTTACCGTTACTCTAACCCTAACCCTAACCCTTAGCCTAACCCTAACCCTAACCCTAACCCCTAACCCTAACCCTAAAGCTAAACTTACCCTTACCCTAACCCTAACCCTAAACCTAACCCCTAACACTAACCCTAACACTTACCCTTACCCTTACCCTAACGCTAACCCTAACCTTAACCCTAACCCTTACCGTAACCCTAAACTTAACCCTTACCCTTACCCTACAGCTAACCCTAACGCTAACCCTAACCCTAACCCCTAAACCTTACCCTAACCCTAACCCTAACCCTAAAACTTACGCTAACCCTAAACCTAACATTAACCCCAACCCTAAACCTTACCCTAACCCTTACCCTAAACCTAACCCTAACCCTTACCCTAACCCTAACCCTAACCCTAATCCTTAAACCTAACCCTAACCATAACCCTAACCCTAACCCTTACCCTAAACCTAACCCTAACCCTTACCCTAACCCTAAACCTAACCCTAAACCTTACCCTAACCCTAAACCTAACCCTAACCCTAACCCTAACCCTTAACCTAACCCTAACCCTTACCCTCACCCTAACCCTAATCCTTAACCTTAACCCTAACCCTAACCCTTACCCTTACCCTAACCCTAACAATAACCCTAACTCTAACCCTAATCCTAACCCTAATCCTAACCCTATCCCTTACCCTAACGCTAAGCCTAACCCTACCCAGCCCTAAATCTAAGCCTACCCCTTACCCTAACCCTAACCTTACACTCACCGTAACCCTAACCCTAACCCTAACACCTAACGCTAACCCTAACCCTAACCCTAAACCTTACCCTAACCCTAACACTAACTCTAACCCTAACCCTACATTAACCCCAACCCTAAACATTACCCTATCCCTTACCCTTACCCTAACCCTAACCCTAACCGTAACCCTAACCCTAACTCTTACCCTAACCATAACCCTACCTTAATGCTCACCTTAAATCTAACTGAAAACCTAACCCTAATCCTAACCCCTAACCCTAACCCTAACCCTTACCCTAACCCGAACCCTAACCTTTACCCTAACCCTAACCCTTACCCACACCCTAATCCTAACCCTAAACCTAACCCTAACACTAACCCTAACCCTAACCCTAACCCTTACCCTAACCCTAACCTTAATGCTAACCCTAGCCCTAACCCTAACTCTTACCCTAACCCTAACCCTAACCCTTACCCTTACCCTAACCCTAACCCTAACCTTAATGCTAACCCTAACCCTAACCCTAAGCCTTACCCTAACTCTAACCCTAACCCTAATCCATATCCTAACCCGAACCCTAACCCTACCCCTTACAATTTCCTTAACCCTAATCCTTACCCTAACCCTAACATTAACCCTAACCCTAAAACTAACCCTAACGCTTACATTTACCCTAACCCTAACACTAACTTTAACCCTAACCCTAACCCTAACCCTAACCCTTGCCCTTACCCTAACCCTAACCCTAACCCTTACCCTTACCCTAACCCTAACCCTAACCCTAATACTTACACTAACCCTAAACCTAACTCTAACCCCTAACCCTAACCCTAACCCTAACCCCTCACCATAACCCTAATCCTAACCATAAACCTTACCCTTACCCTAACCCTAACCCTACCTTAATGCTAACCTTAAATCTAACTCTAAACCTAACCCTAACCCTAACCCCTAACCCTAACCCTAACTCTAAACCTAACACTAACCCTAACCCCTAACCCTAACCCTAACCCTTACCCTTACCCTACCCGAACCCTAACATTTACCCTAACCCTAACCCTAACCCTTACCCTAACCCTAACCCTAACCCTAACCCTAAACCTAATCCTAACCCTTACGCTAACCATAACCCTAACCTTAATGCTAACCCTAACCCTAACCCTAACTCTTACCCTAACCCTAACCCTAACCCTTACACTTACCCTAACCCTAACCCTAACCTTAATGCTAACCCTAACCCTAACCCTAAACCTTACCCTAACTCTAACCCTAACCCTAATCCATATCCTAACCCGAACCCTAACCCTAACCCGTACCCTAACCCTTACAATTTCCTTAACCCTAACCCTAAACCTAACCCTAACCCTAACCCTAACCCTTACCCTTACTCTAACCCTAACCATAAACCAAACGCTAAACCTAAACGTAAACCTTACCCTTACCCTAACAATAACCCTAACACTTACCCTTACCCTAATCCTAACCCTAACCCCTAACCCTAACCCCTAACCCTAACCCTAACCCTAACCCTAACGCTAACCCTAACGCTAACCCTAACCCTAACCCTTACCCTAAACCTAACCCTAACCCTTACACTTACCCTAAGCCTAAACCTAACCTTAATGCTAACCCTAACTCTAACCCTAACACTTACCCTAACCCTAACGCTAACCCTAACCCTAACTCTTACCCTAAACCTAACCCTAACCCTAACCGTAACCCTAATCCTAACCCTAACCCTTACCCTTACCCTAAACCTAGTCCTAAACCTAAACCTAAACCTAACCCTAACCATAACCCTAACCCCTAACCCTAACCGTAACCTTAACCCTACCCCTAACCCTTACACTTACCCTAACTCTAACCGTAACATAATGCTAACCCTAACCCTAACCCTAACTCTTACCCTCAACCTAACCCTAACCCTCCCACTTACCCTTATGCTAACCCTAAACCTAATCCTTACCCTAACCCTAAACCTAACCCTAAACCTTACCCTAACCCTTACCCTTTCCCTAACCCTAACCCTAACCCTAACCCTAACCTTAACCTAACCCTAACCCTAAACCTAACCATTACACTTACCCTAAACCTAACCCTAACCCTACCCCTAACCCTCACCCTTACCCTTACCCTAACCCTAACCCTAAACCTAACCCTAAACCAAACCCTAACCCTTACCCTTAACTTAACACTAACACTAACCCTAACCCTAACACTTACCCTAAACCTAACCCTAACCCTAACCCTTAACCTAAACTTAACCCTAACCCTAAACCTAACCCCTAAGCCTAACCCAACCATAACTCTAACACTTACACTTACCCTAACCCTAATCCTAACCCTTACCATAACCCTAACCCTAACCCTTACACTAACCCTAACCCTAACTCCTAACACTAACCCTAAACCTAACGCTCACCCTAACCCTGACCCTAGCACTTAACCTAACCCAAACCTTAACCCTAACCCTTACTCTTACCCTAACCCTAACCATAACCCTAAACTTAACCCCACCTTAACCCTAACCTTAACCCGAACCCTAAACCTATTCATAACCCTTACCCTTACCCACCCCTAACACCAACCCTAACCCTAACCCTAACCCTAACACTAACATTTGCACTTACCCTAACCCTAACAATAACCCTAATCCTCACCCTAACCCTAACCCTAACCCTAACCCTAACCCCTAACCCTAACTCTAACCCTAACCCCTCACCATAACCCTAATCCTAACCTTAACCCTTACCCTTACCCTAACCCTAACCCTACCTTAATGCTAACCTTAAATCTAACTGTAAACCTAACCCTAACCCTAACCCCTAACCCTAACCCTAACCCTTACCCTTACCCTAACCCGAAACCTAACCTTTACCCTAACCCTAACCTTAACCGTTACCCACACCCTAACCCTAACCCTAAACCTAACAATTACCCTAAACCTAACCCTAACCCTAACCCTAACCCTTACCCTAATCCTAACCCTTAACCTAACCCTAAACCTAAACCTTACCCTTACCCTAACCCTAACCCTAACCTTAACCCCAACCCTAAACCTATCCATAACCCTTACCCTTACCCTCCCGTAACCCTAACACTAACCCTAACCATAACCCGAAGCCTAACCCTTACCCTAAACCTAACCCTAACCCTAACCCTAACCCTAACCCTTACCCTAACACTTACCCTAACCCTAACCCTAACACTTACCCTAACCCTAACCCTAACCCTTAGCCTTACCCTTACCCTAACGCTAACCCTAAACATAACCATAACCCTAACCCTAACCCTAACCCTAACCCTCACCCTTACCCTTAACCTAACCCTAACCCTAAACCTAATCATAACCCTAACCCTAACGCCTAACACTAACCCTAACAGTAACCCTAACCCTAACCCTTACCCTTTCCCTAACCCAAACCTAACCCTAACCCTTACCCTTATCCAAACCCTAACCCTAACCCTAACCCTAAACTTAACCCTATCCCTAATCCTAACCCTACCCCTAACCCTTACCCTTACCCTAACCCTAACCCAAAACCTAAACCTAACTCTAAACCTAATCCTTACCATTACCCAAACCCTAACCCTAACCCTAACCCTAACACTAACACTTGCACTTACCCTAACCCTAACAATAACCCTAATCCTCACCCTAACCCTAACCCTAACCCTAACGCCTAACCCTAACCCTAAACCTAACCCCTCACCATAACCCTAATCCTAACCATAACCCTTAACCTTACCCTAACCCTACCCTACCTTAATGCTAACCTTAAATCTAACTGTAAACCTAACCCTAACCTTAACCCCTAACCCTAACCCTAACCCTTACCCTTACCCTAACCCGAAACCTAACCTTTACCCTAACCCTAACCTTAACCCTTACCCACACCCTAACCCTAACCCTAAACCTAACAATTACCCTAAACCTAACCCTAACCCTAACCCTAACCCTTACCCTAACCCTAACCCTAACCTTAATGCTAACCCTAACCCTAACCCTAACTCTTACCCTAACCCTAACCCTAACCCTTACCTTTACCCTAACCCTAACCCTAACCTTAATGCTAACCCTAACCCTAACCCTAAGCCTTACCCTAACTCTAACCCTAATCCTAATCCATATGCTAACCCGAAACCTAACCCTAACCAGTACACTAACCCTTACAATTTCCTTAACCCTAACCCTTACCCTAACCCTAACATTAACCCTAACCCTAAAACTAAACCTAACGCTTACACTTAACCTAACCGTAACCCTAAACCTAACCCTAACCCTAACCCTCACCCTAAACCTAACCCTCATCCTTACCCTTACCCTAACCCTAACTCTAGCCCTTACGCTTACCCTAAACCTAATCGTAAACCTAACTCTAACCCTAACTCTAACCCTAACGCTAACCCTAAACCTAACCCTAACATTAACCCTAACCCTTACCCATAGCCTAACCCTAACCCTAACCCTAACCCTTACGCTTACCCTAACCCTAAACCTAAACCTAACGCTAACCCTAAACCTAAATTTTACCCTTACCCTAACCCTAACCCTAACACTTACCCTAACCCTAATCCTAACCCTAACCCCTAACCCTAACCCTAAACCTAACACTTACCCTAACCCTAACCCTAACCCTTACCCTTACCCTAAACCTAACCCTATCCCTAACACTTACCCTAACCCCTAACCCTAACTCTAACCCTTACACTTACCCTAAGCCTAACCCTAACCGTAATGCTAACCCTAACCTTAACCCTAACTCTTACCCTAACCCTAACCCCTAACCCTAAACCTAACCCTTACCCTTACCCTAACCCTAACTTGAACCCTAACCGTAACCCTAATCCTAACCCTAACCCTTACCCTTACCCTAAACCTAGTGCTAAACCTAAACCTAACCCTAACCCTAACCCCTAACCCTAACACTAACCTTAACCCAACCACTAACCCTTACACTTACCCTAACACTAACCGTAACATAATGCTAACCCTAACCCTAACCCTAACTCTTACCCTCACCCTAACCCTAACCCTCCCCCTTACCCTTATGCTAACCCTAACCCTAAAACTTACCCTAACCCTAATCCTAACGCTAAGCCTAACCCTAACCCTTACCCTTTCCCTAACCCTAACCGTAACCTTAACCCTAACCCTAACCCTAACTCTAACCCTCACCCTTACCCTTATCCTAACCCTAACCCTAACCCTAAACCTAACCCTAAACCTAACCCTAACCCTTCCCCTTAACTTAACACTAACCCTAACCCTAACCCTAACACTTGCCCTAAACCTAACCCTAACCCTAACCCTTAACCTAACCCTAACCCTAACCCTAAACCTAACCCTTAAGCCTAACCCTAACCCTAACTCTAACACTTACTCTTACCCTAACCCTAACCATAACCCTTACCCTAACCCTAACCCGAACCGTTACCCTAACCCTAACCCAAACCCGTAACACTAACCCTAAACCTAACCATCACCCTAACCCTAACCCTAACCCTTAAATTAACCCTAACCCTAACCCTACCCCTTACCCTTACCCTAACCCTAAACCTAACCCTAACCTTAACCCCAACCCTAACCCTAACCTTAACCCGAAACCTAAACCTACCCATAACCGTTACCCTTACCCTCCCCTAACCCCAACACTAACCCTAACTCTAAACCTAACCTTAACCCTAACCCTAACCCTAACCCTAACCCTTACACTTACCCTAAACCTAACCCTAACCCTACCCCTAACCCTCACCCTTACCCTTACCCTAACCGTAACCCTAAACCTAACCCTCATCCTAACCCTAACCCTTACCCTTAACTTTACACTAACCCTAATCCTAACCCTAACACTTACAATTACCCTAAACCTAATCCTAACCCGAACCCTTAACCTAACGCTAACCCTAACCCTAAACCTAACCCCTAAACCTAACCCGAAACCTAACCCTAACACTAACACTTACCCTTACCCTAACCCTAACCCTCACCCTTACCCTAACACTAACCCTAACCCTTACCCTAACCCTAACCCCTAACACTAACCCTAACCCTAATGCTCACCCTAACCCTAACCCTAATCCTAAACCTTAACCTAACCCTAACCCTTACCCTTACCCTAAACCTAACCGTAACCCTACTCTAAAACTAACCCTAACCCTAACCCTAACCCTTAACCTTACCCTAACCCTAACCCCATACCTAACCCTAACCCTAACCCCAATCCTTACCCTTACCCTAACCGTAACCCTAAACTTAAAGTTAACCCTAACCCTAAACCTTACCCTTACCCTAACCCTAACACTAACACTTACCCTAACCCTAATACTAACCCTAACCCCTAACCCTAACCCTAACCCTAACTCTAACACTTACCCTTACCCTAATCCTAACTTTAACCCTAACCCTAACCCTAATACTAACCCTAACCCTTACCCTTACACTAAACCTAGTCCTAAACCTAAACCTAACCCTAACCCTAACCCTAACTGTAACCCCTAACCCTAACCCTACCTTTAACCCTACCATTAACCCTTACATTTACCCTAACTCTAACCGTAACATAATGCTAACACGAATCCTAAACCTATCTCTTACCCTCACCCTAACCCTAAACCTCCACCTTACCCTTATGCTAACCCTAACCCTAATCCTTACCCTAACCCTAACCCTAAACCTAATCCTTACCCTAACCCTAACCCTAACCCTAACCCCTAACACTAAGCCTAACCCTAACCCCTCACCATAACCCTAATCCTAACCATAACCCTTACCCTTACCCTAACCCTAACCCTACCTTAATTCTAACCTTAAATCTAACTCTAAACCGAACCCTAACCCTAACCCCTAAACCTAACCCTAAACCTTACCCTTACCCTAACCCAAACCCTAACCTTTACCCTAACCCTAACCCGTACTGACACCCTAACCCTAACCCTAAACCTAACCCTAACAATAACCCTAACCCCAACCCTTACCCTTACCCTAACACTAACCTTAATGCTAATCCTAACCCTAACCCTTACCCTAACCCTAATCCTCACCCTAAACCTAACCCTAACCCTAACCCTAACCCTTACCCTTAACTTAACACTAACCCTAACCCTAACCCTAACACTTACACTTACCCTAAACCTAACGCTAACCCTAACCCTTAACCTAACCCTAACCCTAACCCTAAACCTAACCCCTAAACCTAACCATAACCCTAACCCTAACACTTACCCTTAACCTAACCCTAACCCTAACCTTAACCCCAACCCTAAACCTATCCATAACCCTTACCCTTACCCTCCCATAACCCTAACCCTAACCCTAACAATAACCCTAACTCTAACCCTTACCCTAACCCTAACCCTAACCCTACGCTAAAACTAACCCTAACCCTAAACCTAACCCTTAACCTTACCCTAACCCTAACCCCATACCTAACCCTAACCCTAACCCTAATCCTTACCCATACCCTAACCCTAACCCTATCGCTAAACCTTAACCTTACCCTAAACCTAACCATAACCATAACCCTAACCCCATCCCTAACCCTAACCCTAAACCTAACCCTACCCATTACCCTAAACCTAACCCTAACACTAATCCTTACCCTAAACCTAACCCTTACCCTAACTCTTACACTTTCCCTTACACTAACCCTAACCGCAAACTTAACCCTAAACCTAACCATAACCCTTACCCTTACCCTAACCCTAACCCTAACACTTACCCTAAACCTAATCCTAACCCTAACCCAAACCCCTAACACTAAACCTAACAGTAACCCTAACCCTAACCCTTACCCTTTCCCTAACCCAAACCTAACCCTAACCCTTACCCTTATCCTAACCCTAACCCTAACCCTAACGCTAAACTTAACCCTATCCCTAACCCGAACCCTACCCCTAACCCTTACCCTTACCCTAACCCTAAACCTAAAACTCACTCTAAACCTAATCCTTACCCTTACCCAAACAATAACCCTAACCCTAACCCTAACCCGAACCCTTGCCCTTACCCTAACCCTAACCTTAACCCTAACCCGTACCCTAACCCTAACCCTAACCCTAATCCTTACCCTAAAGCTAACCCTAACCCTAACCCCTAAACCTAACCCTAACCCTAACCCTCACCATAACCCTAATCCTAACCATAACCCTTACCCTTACCCTAACCCTAACCCTACCTTAATGCTAACCTTAAATCTAACTCTAAACCTAAACCTAACCCAACCTTAACCCTAAACCTAACCCTAACGCTAACGTTAACACTAAACCTAAAACTAACCCTAACGCTTACACTTACCCTAACCCTAACCGTAAACCTAACCCTAACCCTAGCCCTAAACCTCACCCTTAACCTGACCCTAACCCTAACTCTAGCCCTTACCCTTACCCTAACCCTAAACCTCAACTTAACTGTAACCCTAACTCTAACCCTAAGGCTAACCCTAACCCTAACCCTAACATTAACCCTAACCCTTACCCATACCCTAACCCTAACCCTAACCCTAACCCTTAACCTTACCCTAAACCTAATCCTAAACCTAAGCTAACCCTAACTCTAAACCTTACTCTTACCCTAAAACTAACCCTAACACTTACCCTAACACTAATCCTAACCCTAACCCCTAACCCTAAACCTAACCCTAACACTTACCCTTACCCTATCCCTAACTTTAACCCTAACCCTAATCCTAACCCTAACCCTTACCCTTACCCTAAACCTAGTCCTAAACCTAAACCTAACCCTAACCCTAACCCTAACCGTAACCCCTAACCCTAACATTAACCTTAACCCTACCCCTAACTCTTTCACTTACCGTAACTCTAACCGTAACATAATGCTAACCCTAACCCTAACCCTATCTCTTACCCTTACCCTAACCCTAACCCTCCCCCTTACCCTTATGCTAACCCTAACCCTAAACTTTAACCTAAACCTAACCCTAATCCTAAGCCTTACCCTAACCCTTACCCTTTCCCTAACATTAACCTTAACCCTACCCCTACCCTTAACCCTAATCCTAACCCTAAACCTAACCCTTACACTTACCCTAACCCTAACCCTAACCCTACCCTAACCCTCACCCTTACCCTTACCCTAACCCTAACCCTAAACCTAACCCTAACCCTTACGCTTAACTTAACACTAACCCTAAACGTAACCCTAACACTTACCCTAAACCTAACCCTAACCCTTAACCTAACCCTAACCTTAACCCTAACCCTAACCCTAACCCTAATCCTCACCATTACCCATACCCTAACTCTTACCCTAACCCTAACCCTAACCCTTACCCTTACCCTAACCCTCACCCTAAGTCTAACACTTACCCTAACACTTACCCTAACCCTAACCCTAAACCTAACCTTAACCCTAACCCTAACCCTAACCCTTACCCTTACCCTAACCCTAACCATACCCCTAACCCTCACCCTTACCCTTACCCTAACCGTAACCCTAAACCTAAACCTCACCCTAACCCTAACCCTTACCCTTAACTTAACACTAACCCTAATCCTAACCCTAACACTTACACTTACCCTAAACCTAACCCTAACCCGAACCCTTAACCTAACCCTAACCCTAACCCTAAACCTAACCCCGAAACGTAACCCTAACACTAACACTTACCCTTACCCTAACCCTAACCCTAACCCTTACCCTAACACTAACCCTAACCCTTACCCTAACCCTAACCCTAACCCTAACCCCTAACACTAACCCTAACCCTAATGCTCACCCTAACCCTAACCCTAATCCTAACCATTAACCTAACCCTAACCCTAACCCTTACCCTTACCCTAACCCTAACCCTAACCTTAACCCCAACCCTAAACCTATCCATAACCCTTACCCTTACCCTCCCATAACCCTAACCCTAACCCTAACCCTAACTCGAAGCCTAACCCTTACCCTAACCCTAAGCCTAACCCTAACCTTAACCCTAAACATTACCCTTACCCTAACCCTAGCCGTAACCCTACTCTAAAACTAACCCTAACCCTAACCCTAACCCTTAACCGTACCCTAACCCTACCCGCATACCTAACCCTAACCCTAATCCTTACCCTTACCCTAACCGTAACCCTAAACCTAAAGTTAACCCTAACCCTAAACCTTACCCTTACCCTAACCCTAACCCTAACACTTACCCTAACCCTAATCCTAACCCTAACCCCTAGCCCTAACCTTAACCCTAACTCTAACACTTACCCTTAACCTAACCCGAACTTTAACCCTAACCCTAACCCTAATCCTAACCCTAACCCTTACCCTTACCCTAAACCTAGTCCTAAACCTAAAAATAACCCTAACCCTAACCCTAACTGTAACCCCTAACCCTAACCCTAACCTTAACCCTGACATTAACCCTTACAGTTACCTTAACTCTAACCGTAACATAATGCTAACACTAACCCTAACCCTATCTCTTACCCTCACCCTAACCCTAACCCACCACCTTACCCTTATGCTAACCATAACCCTAACCCTTACCCTAACCCTAATACTTACAATAACCCTAACCCTAACCCTAACCCCTAACACTAAGCCTAACCCTAACCCCTCACCATAACCCTAATCCTAACCATAACCCTAATCCTAACCATAACCCTTACCCTTACCCTAACTCTAACCCTAACTTAATTCTAACCTTAAATCTAACTCTAAACCTAACCCTAACCGTAACCCCTAAACCTACCCTAAACCTTACCCTTACCCTAACCCGAACCCTAACCTTTACCCTAACCCTAACCCTTACTGACACCCTAACCCTAACTCTTACCCTAAAACTAACCCTAACCCTTACCCTTACCCTAACCCTAACCCTAACCCTAACCTTACTGCTAAACCTAACCCTAACCCTAAGCCTTACCCTAACTCTAACCCTAATCCTAATCCATATCCTAACCCGAACCCTAACCCTACAACGTACCCTAACCCTTACAATTTCCTTAACCCTATCCCTAACCATAAACCTCACCCTAACCCTAACCCCAACCTTAACCCTAAACCTATCCATAACCCTTACCCTTACCCTCCCATAACCCTAACACTAAACCTAACCCTAACCCGAAGCCTAACACTTACCCTAACACTAACCCAAACCCTAACCCTAACCCTTACCCTAACACTTACCCTAACCCTAACCCTAACCCTAACTCTTACCCTAACCCTAACCCTAACCCTTAGCCTTACCCTTACCCTAACACTAACCCTAAACGTAACCATAACCCTAACCCTAACCCTAACCCTCACCCTTACCCTTAACCTAATCCTAAACCTAAACCTAATCATAACCCTAACCCTAACGCCTAACACTAACCCTAACAGTAACCCTAACCCTAACCCTTACCCTTTCACTAACCCAAACCTAACCCTAAACCTTACCCTTATCCTAAACCTAACCCTAACCCTAAACTTAACCCTATCCCTAACCCTACCCCTACCCCTAACCCTTACCCTTACCCTAACCCTAAACCTAAACCTAACTCTAAACCTAATCCTTACCCTTACCCAAACCCTAACCCTAAACCTAACACTAACCTTGCCTTTACCCTAACCATAACCCTAACCCTAACCCTAACCCTAACCCTAACCCTAACATTAACCCTAACCCTTACCCTAACCCTAACCCTAACCCTAACCCTTACCCAAAACCTAACCCTAACCCTAACCCTAACCCTAAACCTTACCCTTACCCTAACCCTAACCCTAACCCTAAACCTAACCTTAACCCTAACCCTTACCCATACCCTAACCCTAACCCTAACCATAACCCTTACCCTTAACCTAACCCTAACCCTAAACCTAACGCTAACCCTAACCCTAACCCTAACCCGTACCCTAACCCTAACCCTAACCCTAACAATAACTCTTACCCTCACCCTAACCCTAACCCTCACCCTTACCTTTATGCTAAACCTAACCCTAATCCTTACCCTAACCCTAACCCTAACATAAGCCTTACCCTAACCCTTACCCTTTCCCTAACCCTAAACCTAACCCTAACCCTAAACTTAACCCTAACCCTAACCCTAACCCTAACCCTTACACTTACCCTAATCCTAACCCTAACCCTACCCCTGCCCCTCACCCTTACCCTTACCCTAAACTTAACGCTAAACCTAACCCTAAACCTAACCCTAACCCTTGTCCTTAACTTAACACTAACCCTAACCCTAACCCTAACACTTACCCTAAACCTAACCCTAACCCTAACCCTTAACCTAACCCTAACCCTAACGCTAAACCTACCCCTAACCCTAACGCTAAACCTAACCACTAAACCTAACCCTAACCCTAACCCATAACACTAACCCTAACCCTAACCCCTAACACTAACCCTAACCCTAAAACTCACCCTAACCCTAACCCTAACCCTAACCCTTAACCTAACCTAACCCTAACCCTAACGCTCACCCTTACCCTAACCCTAAACCTAACCCTAACCTTAACCCCAACCTTAACCCTAATCTTAACCCGAACCCTAAACCTATCCATAACCCTTACCCTTACCCTCCCCTAACCCCAACACTAACCCTAACACTAACCCTAAGCCTAACCCTTCCCCTAACACTTACCCTAACCCTAACCCTAACCTTAACCCTAACCTTAACCCTAACCCTTAACCTAACCCTAACCCTAACCCTACCCCTAATAATCACCCTAAACCTAAACCTAAACCTAACCATAACCCTAACCCTAACACTTCCCCTTACCCTAATGCTCACCCTAACCCTAACCCTAACCCTAACCCTTAACCTAATCCTAACCCTAACCCTTACCCTTAACCTAACCCTAACCCTAACCTTAAACCCAACCCTAAACCTACCCATAACCCTTACCCTTACCCTCCCATAACCCTAACCCTAACCCTAACCCTAACCCTAAGTCTAACCCTTACCCTAACCCTAACCCTAACCCTTACCCTTACCCTAACCCTAACCCTAACCCTACTCTAAAACTAACCCTAACCCTAAACCTAACCCTTAACCTTACCCTACCCCTAACCCCATACCTAACCCTAACCCTAACCCTAATCCTTACCCTTACCCTAACCCTAAACCTAACGCTAAAGCTTAACCTTAACCTAAACCAAACCGTAACCATAACCCTAACCCCAACCCTAACCCTAACCCTAAACCTAACCTACCCATTACCCTAAACCTAACCCTAACCCTAATCCTTAACCTAAACCTAACCCTAACCCTAACCCTTACCCTAACTCTTACATTTTCCCTTACGCTAACACTAACCGCAATCTTAACCCTAAACCTAACCATAACCCTTACACTTACCCTAACCCTAAACCTAACACTTAACCTAAACCTAATCCTAACCCTAACCCTAACCCCTAACACTAACCTTAACAGTAACCCAAACTCTAACCTTTACCCTTTCCCTAACCCTAACCCTAACCCTAACCCTAAACTTAACCCTATCCCTAACCCGAACCCTACCCCTAACCCTTACACTTACCATAACCCTAAACCTAAATCTAACTCTAAACCTAATCCTTACAATTACGCAAACAATAACCCTAACCCTAACCCGAACCCGAACCCTTGCCCTTACACTAACCCTAACCGTAAGCCTAGCCCGTACCCTAACCCTAACCCTAACCCTAATCCTTACCCTAAACCTAACCCTAACCCTAACCCCTAACCATAACCCTAACCCTAACCCTCACCATAACCCTAATCCTAACCATAACCCTTACCCTTACCCTAACCCTAACCCTACCTTAATGCTAACCTTAAATCTAACTCTAAACCTAACCCTAACCCTAAACCTAACCCTAAACCTAACCCTAACCCTAACGTTAACACTAACCCTAAAACTAACCCTAACGCTTACACTTACCCTAACCCTAACCGTAAACCTAACCCTAACCCTAACCCTAACCCTCACCCTTAACCTGACCCTAACCCTAACTCTAGCCCTTACCCTTACCCTAACCCTAAACCTGACCCTAACCCTAACTCTAGCCCTTACCCTTACCCTAACCCTAAACCTCAACTTAACTGTAACCCTAACTCTAACCCTAAGGCTAACCCTAACCCTAACCCTAATATTAACCCTAACCCTTACCCTAACCCTAACCCTAACTCTAACCCTTAACCTTACCCTAAACCTAACCCTAAACCTAAGCTAACCCTAACACTAAACCTTACTCTTACCCTAACCCAAACCCTAACACTTACCCTAACCCTAATCCTAACCCTAACCCCTAACCCTAACCCTAACCATAACCATAACACTTACCCTTACCCTAACCCTAACTTTAACCCTAACCCTAACCCTAATCTTAACCCTAACCCTTACCCTTACCCTAAACCTAGTCCTAAACCTAAACCTAACCCTAACCCTAACCCTAACCGTAACCCCTAACCCTAACATTAACCTTAACCGTAACCCTAACCCTTACACTTACCCTAACTCTAACCGTAACATAATGCTAACCCTAACCCTAACCCTATCTCTTACACTCACCCTAACCCTAACCCTCCCCCTTACCTTATGCTAACCCTAACCCTAATCTTTAACCTAACCCTAACCCTAACCCTAAGCCTTACCCTAACCCTTACCCTTTCCCTAACCCTAACCCTAACCCTACCCCTACCCTTAACCCTAACCCTAACCCTAACTCTAACCCTTACACTTACCCTAACCCTAACCCTAACCCTACCCTAACCCTCACCCTTACCCTTACCCTAACCCTAACCCTAAACCTAACCCTAAACCTAACCCTAACCCTTACGCTTAACTTAACACTAACCCTAACCCTAACCCTAACACTTACCCTAAACCTAACCCTAACCTTTAACCTAACCCTAACCTTAACCCTAAACCTAACCCCTAAACCTAACCCTAACCCTAACCCTAACTCTAACACTTACCCTTACCCTAACCCTAACCCTAACCCTAACCCTTACCCTAACCCTAACCCTATCCCTTACCCTAACCCTAACCCTAACCCTACACCCTAACACTAACCCTAACCCTAACGCTCACCCTAACCCTAACCCTAACCCTAAACCTTAACCTAACCCTAACCCTAACGCTTACCATTACCCTAACCGCAACCCTTACCCTAACCTTAACTCCAACCCTACCCCTAACCTTAACCCCAACCCTAAACCTATCCATAATCCTTACCCTTACCCTCCCATAAACCCAACCCTATCCCTAACCCTAACACTAAGCCTAACCCTTACCCTAACACTTAACCTGACCCTAACAATAACCCTAACCTTAACCCTAATCCTAACCCTAAACCTAAACCTTACCCTTACCCTAACCCTACCCCTAACCCTCACCCTTACCTTACCCTAACCCTAACCCTAAACCTAACCCTAACCCTAACCCTAACTCTAACACTTACCCTTACCCTAACCCTAACCCTAATCCTTAACCTAACCCTAACACTAACCCTAACCCTTACCTTAACCCTAACCCTAACCCTAACCCCTAACACTAACCCTAACCCTAATGCTCACCCTACCCCTAACCCTAACACTAACCCTTAACCTAACCCTAACCCTAACCCTTACCCTTACCCTAACCCTAACCCTAACCTTAACCCCAACCCTAAACATATCCATAACCCTTACTCTTACCCTCCCATATCCCTAACCCTAACCCTAACAATAACCCTAAGCTTAACCCTTACCCTAACCCTCACCCTAACCCTAACCTTAACCCAAACCCTTACCCTTACCCTAACCCTAACACTAACCCTACTCTAGAACTAAACCTAATCCTAAACCTAACCCTTAACCTTACCCTAACCCTAAACCCATACCTAACCCTAACCCTAACCCTAATCCTTACCCTTACCCTAACACTAAACCTAACGCTAAACCTTAACATTACCCTAATCCTAACCGTAACCATAACCCTAACCCCAACCCTAACCCTAACCCTAAACCTAACCCTCCCCATTACCCTAAACCTAACCCTAACCCTCATCCTTACCCTAACCCTAACCCTAACCTAACCCTTACCCTAACTCTTACACTTTCCCTTAAACTAACCCTAACCCTAACCCCAACCTAACCATAACCCTTACCCTAACCCTAACCCTAACCCTAACCCTAACCCTAAACTTAACCCTATCCCTAACCCGAACCCTACCCCTAACCCTTACACTTACCATAACCCTAAATCTAAATCTAACTCTAAACCTAATCCTTACAATTACGCAAACAATAACCCTAACCCTAACCCGAACCCGAACCCTTGCCCTTACCCTAACCCTAACCGTAAGCCTAGCCCGTACCCTAACCCTAAACCTAACCCTAATCCTTACCCTAAACCTAACCCTAACCCTAACCCCTAACCATAACCCTAACCCTAACCCTCACCATAACCCTAATCCTAACCATAACCCTTACCCTTACCCTAACCCTAACCCTACCTTAATGCTAACCTTAAATCTAACTCTAAACCTAACCCTAACCCTAAACCTAACCCTAAACCTAACCCTAACCCTAACGTTAACACTAACCCTAAAACTAACACTAACGCTTACACTTACCCTAACCCTAACCGTAAACCTAACCCTAACCCTAACCCTAACCCTCACCCTTAACCTGACCCTAACCCTAACTCTAGCCCTTACCCTTACCCTAACCCTAAACCTCAACTTAACTGTAACCCTAACTCTAACCCTAAGGCTAACCCTAACCCTAACCCTAATATTAACCCTAACCCTTACCCTAATCCTAACCCTAACCCTAACCCTTAACCTTACCCTAAACCTAACCCTAAACCTAAGCTAACCCTAACACTAAACCTTACTCTTACCCTAACCCAAACCCTAACACTTACCCTAACCCTAATCCTAACCCTAACCCCTAACCCTAACCCTAACCATAACCATAACACTTACCCTTACCCTAACCCTAACTTTAACCCTAACCCTAACCCTAATCTTAACCCTAACCCTTACCTTTACCCTAAACCTAGTCCTAAACCTAAACCTAACCCTAACCCTAACCCTAACCGTAACCCCTAACCCTAACATTAACCTTAACCCTAACCCTAACCCTTACACTTACCCTAACTCTAACCGTAACATAATGCTAACCCTAACCCTAACCCTATCTCTTACACTCACCCTAACCCTAACCCTCCCCCTTACCTTATGCTAACCCTAACCCTAATCTTTAACCTAACCCTAACCCTAACCCTAAGCCTTACCCTAACCCTTACCCTTTCCCTAACCCTAACCCTAACCCTACCCCTACCCTTAACCCTAACCCTAACCCTAACTCTAACCCTTACACTTACCCTAACCCTAACCCTAACCCTACCCTAACCCTCACCCTTACCCTTACCCTAACCCTAACCCTAAACCTAACCCTAAACCTAACCCTAACCCTTACGCTTAACTTAACACTAACCCTAACCCTAACCCTAACACTTACCCTAAACCTAACCCTAACCTTTAACCTAACCCTAACCTTAACCCTAAACCTAACCCCTAAACCTAACCCTAACCCTAACCCTAACTCTAACACTTACCCTTACCCTAACCCTAACCCTAACCCTTACCCTAACCCTAACCCTATCCCTTACCCTAACCCTAACCCTAACCCTACACCCTAACACTAACCCTAACCCTAACGCTCACCCTAACCCTAACCCTAACCCTAAACCTTAACCTAACCCTAACCCTAACGCTTACCATTACCCTAACCGCAACCCTTACCCTAACCTTAACTCCAACCCTACCCCTAACCTTAACCCCAACCCTAAACCTATCCATAATCCTTACCCTTACCCTCCCATAAACCCAACCCTATCCCTAACCCTAACACTAAGCCTAACCCTTACCCTAACACTTAACCTGACCCTAACAATAACCCTAACCTTAACCCTAATCCTAACCCTAAACCTAAACCTTACCCTTACCCTAACCCTACCCCTAACCCTCACCCTTACCTTACCCTAACCCTAACCCTAAACCTAACCCTAACCCTAACCCTAACTCTAACACTTACCCTTACCCTAACCCTAACCCTAATCCTTAACCTAACCCTAACACTAACCCTAACCCTTACCTTAACCCTAACCCTAACCCTAACCCCTAACACTAACCCTAACCCTAACGCTCACCCTACCCCTAACCCCAACACTAACCCTTAACCTAACCCTAACCCTAACCCTTACCCTTACCCTAACCCTAACCCTAACCTTAACCCCAACCCTAAACATATCCATAACCCTTACTCTTACCCTCCCATATCCCTAACCCTAACCCTAACAATAACCCTAAGCTTAACCCTTACCCTAACCCTCACCCTAACCCTAACCTTAACCCAAACCCTTACCCTTACCCTAACCCTAACACTAACCCTACTCTAGAACTAAACCTAATCCTAAACCTAACCCTTAACCTTACCCTAACCCTAAACCCGTACCTAACCCTAACCCTAACCCTAATCCTTACCCTTACCCTAACACTAAACCTAACGCTAAACCTTAACATTACCCTAATCCTAACCGTAACCATAACCCTAACCCCAACCCTAACCCTAACCCTAAACCTAACCCTCCCCATTACCCTAAACCTAACCCTAACCCTCATCCTTACCCTAACCCTAACCCTAACCTAACCCTTACCCTAACTCTTACACTTTCCCTTAAACTAACCCTAACCCTAACCCCAACCTAACCATAACCATAACCCTTACCCTAACCCTAACCCTAACCCTAACCCTAAACCTAACCCTAAACCTAACCCTAACCCTAACCCTCTCTCTTACCCTTAACCTAACCCTAACCCTAAAACTAATCCTAACCCTAACCCTAACCCCTAACACTAACCGTAACAGTAATCCTAACCCTAATCCTTACCCTTTCCCTAACCCAAACCTAACCCTAACCCTTACCCTTATCCTAACCCTAACCCTAAGCATAACCCTAAACGTAACCCTATCCCTAACCCTAACCCTACCCCTAAACCTTACACTTACCCTAACCCTAAACCTAAACCTAAACCAAATCTAAACCGAATCCTTACCCTTACCAAAACCCTAACCCTAACCCTAACACTTGCCTTTACCCTAACCCTAACCCTAACCCTAAACCGTACCCTAACCCTAACCCTAACCCTATTCCTTACTCTAAACCTAACCCTACCCCTAACCTTAACCCTAACTCCTCACCATAACCCTAATCCTAACCATAACCCTTACCCTTACCCTAACCCTAACCCTACCTTAATGCTAAACTTAAATCTAACTCTAAACCTAACCCCAACCCTAACCCTAACCCTAACCCTAACGTTAACACTAACGCTAAAACTAACCCTAACGCTTACACTTACCCTAACCCTAACCCTAAACCTAACCCTAACCCTAACCCTAACCCTCACCCTTACCCTTACCCTAACCGTAACTCTAGCCCTTACCCTTACCCTAACCCTAACCCTAAACCTAACTCTAACCCTAACTCTAACCCTAACGCTAACCCTAACCCTAACCCTAACATTAACCCTAACCCTTACCCATACCCTAACCCTAACCCTAACCCTAACCCTTACACTTACCCTAAACCTAACCCTAAACCTAACGCTAACCCTAACCCTAAACCTTACCCTTACCCTAACCCTAACCCTAACCCTTACCCTAACCCTAATCCTACCCCTAACCCCTAACCCTAACCCTAACACTTACGCTTACCATAACCCTAACTTTAACCCTAACCCTAAACCTAATCCTAACCCTAACCCTTACCCTTACCCTTACCCTAAACCTAGTCCTAAACCTAAACCTAACCCTAACCATAACCCTAACCGTAACCCTAACCCTAACCCTAATCTTAACCCTACCCCTAACCCTTACACTTACCCTAAATCTAACCGTAACATAATGATAACCCTAACCCTATCTCTTACCCTTCCCCTAACCCTAACCCTCCCCCTTACCCTTATGCTAACCCTAACCCTAATCCTTACCCTAACCCTAACCCTAATCCTAAGCCTTAACCTAACCCTTACCCTTTCTCTAAACCTAACACTAACCCTACCACTACCCTTAACCCTAACAATAACCCTAACCCTAACCCTTACCCTAACCCTAACCCTAACACTAATCCTTTCCCTAACCCTAACCCTAACCCTAACCCCTAACCCTAACCCTAACCCTAACCCCTCACCATAAACCTAATCTTAACCATAACCCTTACCCTTACCCTAACCCTAACCCTACCTTAATGCTAACCTTAAATCTAACTCTAAACCTAACACTAACCCTAACCCCTAACCCTAACCCTAACTCTTACCCTTACCCTAACCATAACTTTAACCCTAACCCTAACCCTAATCCTAACCCTAACCCTTACCCTTACCCTAAACCTATTCCTAAACCTAACCCTAACCCTAACCCTAACCCTAACCCTACCCCTAACCCTAATCTTAACCCTACCCCTAACCCTTACACTTACCCTAAATCTAACCGTAACATAATGATAAGCCTAACCCTATCTCTTAAACTTCCCCTAACCCTCCCCCTTACCCTTATGCAAACCCTAACCCTAATCCTTACCCTAACCCTAACCCTAACCCTAATCCTTAACCTAACCCTTACCCTTTCTCTAACCCTAACACTAACCCTACCACTACCCTTAACCCTAACAATAACCGTAACCCTAACCCTTACCCTAACCCTAACCCTAACACTAATCCTTTCCCTAACCCTAACCCTAACCCTAACCCCTAACCCTAACCCTAACCCCTCACCATAACCCTAATCTTAACCATAACCCTTACCCTTACCCTAACCCTACCTTAATGCTAACCTTAAATCTAACTCTAAACCTAACACTAACCCTAACCCCTAAACCTAACCCTAACTCTTACCCTTACCCTAACCATAACTTTAACCCTAACCCTAACCCTAATCCTAACCCTAACCCTTACCCTTACCCTAAACCTAGTCCTAAACCTAAACCTAACCCTAACCCTAACCCTAACCCTAACCGTAACCCCTACCCCTACCCCTAACCTTAACCCTACACCTAACCCTTACCCTTACCCTAACTCTAACCGTAACATAATGCTAACCCTAACCCTAAACCTAACTATTACACTCACCCTAACCCTAACCCTCCCCCTTACCCTTATGCTAACCCTAACCCTAAACCTTACCCTAACCCTAACCCTAACGCTAAGCCTAACCCTAACCCTTACCCTTTCCCTAACCCTAACCCAAACCCTAACCCTAACCCTAACCCTAAACCTAACCCTAAACCTAACCCTAACCCTTCCCCTTAACTTAAAACTAACCCTAACCTTAACCCTAACACTTACCCTAAACCTAACCCTAACCCTTAACCTAACCCTAAGCCTAACCCTAAACCTAACCCCTAAACATAACCCTAACCCTAACCCTAACTCTAACACTTACACTTACCCTAACCCTAACCCTAACCCTTACCCTAACCCTAACCCTAACCCTTACCCTAACACTAACCCTAACCCCTAACACTAACCCTAACCCTAACGCTCACCCTAACCCTAACCCTAATCCTTAACCTAACCATTACCCTTACCCTAACCCTAAATCTACCTTAATGCTAACCTTAAATCTAACTCTAAACCTAACACTAACCATAACCCCTAACCCTAACCCTAACCCTTACCCTTACCCTAACCCTAACCTTAATGCTAACCCTAACCCTAACCCTAACTCTTATCCTAACCCTAACCCTAACCCTTAGCCTTACCCTAACCCTAACCCTAACCTTAATGCTAACACTAACCCTAAACCTAAGCCTTACCCTAACTTTAACCCTAACCCTAATCCATATCCTAACCCGAACCCTAAGCCTAACCCATACCCTAACCCTTACAATTTCCTTAACCCTAACCCTAACCCAAACCCTAACCCCAACCTTAACCCTAAACCTAACCATAACCCTTACCCTTACCCTGACCCTAACCCTAACCCCTAACACTAATCCTAACAGTAACCCTGACCCTAACCCTTACCCTTTCCCTAACCCAAACCTAACCCTAACCCTTACCCTTATCCTAACCCTAACCCTAAACTTAACCCTATCCCTAACCCTAACCCTACCCCTAAACCTTACCCTTACCCTATCCCTAACCCTATACCTAAACCTAACTCTAAACCTAATCCTTACCCTTACCCAAACCCTAACCCTAAACCTAGCCCTAACCTGAACCCTTGCCTTTACCCTAACGCTAACAATAACCCGAAGCCTCACCCTAACCCTAACCCTAACCCTAATCCTTACCCTAATCCTAACCCTAACTCTAGCGCCTAACCCTAACCTAAACCTAACCCCTCACCATAACCCTAATCCTAACCATAACCCTTACCCTTACCCTAACCCTAAACCTACTTAATGCTAACCTTAAATCTAACTGTAAACCTAACCCTAACCCTAACCCCTAACCCTAACCCTAACCCTTACCCTTACCCTAACCCGAACCCTAACCTTTACCCTACCCCTAACCCTAAACCTTACCGACACCCTAACCCTAACCCTAAACCTAACCCTAACACTAACCCTAACCCTAACCCTAACCCTTACCCTAACCCTAACCCTAACCTGAATGCTAACCCTAAACCTAACCCTAACCCTTACCCTAAACCTAACCCTAACCCTTACCCTTAACCTGACCCTAACCCTAACCCTAACCTTAATGCTAACCCTAACCCTAACACTAAGCCTTACCCTAACTCTAACCCTAAACCTAATCCATATCCTAACCAGAACCCTAATCCTAAC
>JANJXV010000056.1:695000-772500 GCA_024803745.1 Megascapheus bottae | reverse complement strand
CTAACCCTAACACTAACCCTAACCCTAACCCTAACCCTAGCCCTTACCCTAAGCCTAACCCTAACCTTAATGCTAACCCTAAACCTAACCCTAACTCTTACCCTAACCCTAACCCTAACCCTTACCCTTAACCTAACCCTAACCCTAACCTTAATGCTAACCCTAACCCTAACCCTAAGCCTTACCCTAACTCTAACCCTAACCCTAATCCATATCCTAACCAGAACCCTAACCCTAACCCGTACCCTAACCCTTACAATTTCCTTAACCCTAATCCTTACCCGAACCCTAACATTAACCCTAACCCTAAAACTAAACCTAACGCTTACACTTACCCTAACCCTAATCCTAACCCTAATCCTAATCCTCACCCTTACCCTTACCCTTACCCTAACCCTAACTCTAGCCCTTACCCTTACCCTAACCCTAACCCTAACCCTAAACCTAACTCTAACCCTAACTCTAACCCTAACGCTAACCCTAACCCTAACCCTAACATTAACCCTAACCCTTACCCATACCCTAACCCTAACCCTAAACCTTACCCTTACCCTTACCCTTACCCTAACCCTAACCCTAAACCTAAAGCTAACCCTAACCCTAAACCTTACCCTTACCCTAACCCTAACCCTAACACCTACCCTAACCCTAATCCTAACCCTAACCCTTAACCCTAACCCTAAACCTAAACCTAACACTTACCCTAACCCTAACCCTAACCCTAACCCTAACACTTACCCTAACCCTAACCCTAACCCTAACCCTAACCCTTACCCTTACCCTAAACCTAACCCTAACCCTAACGCTTACCCTAACCCCTAACCCTAACCCTAACCCTTACACTTACCCTAAGCCTAACCCTAACATTAATGCTAACCCTAACCCTAACCCTAACCCTTACCCTAACCCTAACCCCTAACCCTAACCCTAACTCTTACCCTTACCCTAACCATAACCTTAACCCTAACCCTAACCCTAATCCTAACCCTAACCCTTACCCTTACCCTAAACCTAGTCCTAAACCTAAACCTAAACCTAACCCTAACCCTAACCGTAACCCCTAACTCTAACCCTAACTTTAACCCTACACCTAACCCTTACACTTACCCTAACTCTAACCGTAACATAATGCTAACCCTAACCCTAACCCTAACTCTTACACTCACCCTAACCCTAACCCTCCCCCTTACCCTTATGCTAACCCTAACCCTAAACCTTACCCTAACCCTAATCCTAACCCTAAGCCTAACCCTAACCCTTACCCTTTCCCTAACCCTAACCGAAACCCTAATCCTAACCTTAACCCTAACCCTAAACCTAACCCTAACCCTTACATTTACCCTAACCCTAACCCTAACCCTTCCCCTAACCCTCACCCTTACCCTTACCCTAACCCTAAACCTAACCCTAAACCTAACCCTAACCCTTCCCCTTAACTTAACACTAACCCTAACCTTAACCCTAACACTTACCCTAAACCTAACCCTAACCCTTAACCTAACCCTAAACCTAACGCTAATCCTAACCCCTAAACATAACCCTAACCCTAATCCTAACTCTAACACTTACCCTAACCCTAACCCTAACCCTAACCCTTACCCTAACCCTAACCCTAACGCTTACCCTAACAATAACCCTAACCCCTAACACTAACCCTAACCCTAACGCTCACCCTAACCCTAACCCTAACCCTAACCCTTAACCTAACCCTAACCCCAACCCTAACCCTTACCCTTACACTAACCCTAACCCTAACATTAACCCCAACCCTAACCCTAACCTTAACCTGAACCCTTAACCTATCCATAACCCTTACCCTTACCCTCCCCTAACTCCAACCCTAACCCTAAGCCTAACCCTTACCCTAACACTTACCCTAACCCTAACCCTAACCCTAACCTTAACCCTAACCTTAACCCTAACCCTAACCCTTACCCTTACCCTAACACTAACCCTAACCCTACCCCTAATCCTCACCCTTACCCTTACCCTACCGTAAACCTAAACCTAACCCTAACCCTAACCCTAAGCCTAACCCTTACCCTAACACTTACCCTTAACTTAACACTAATCCTAACCATAACGCTAACACTTACACTTACCCTAAACCTAACCCAAACACTAACCCTTAATCTAACACTAACCCTAACCCTAAACCTAACCCCTAACCCTAACCCTAACACTAACCCTAACCCCTAACCCTAACCCTAACCCTAACCCTTACCCTAACCCTAAACCTAACACTAACCCTTACCCTAACCCTAACCCTAACCCTTACACTAACCCTAACCCTAACTCTAACCCCTAACCCTAACCCTAACGCTAGTGCTCACCCTAACCCTAACCCTAACCCAAACCCTAACACTTACCTTTACCCTAACACTAACCCTAACCTTAAGCCCAACCCTAAACCTATCCATAACCCTTACCCTTACCCTCCCATAATCCTAACCCTAACCCTAACCCTAACCCTAACCTTAACCCTAACCCTTACCCTTACCCTAACCCTAACCCCAACCCTACTCTAAAACTAACCCTAACCCTAACCCTAACCCTTAACCTTACCCTAACCCTAAACCTTACCCCATACCTAACCGTAACCGTAACCCTAATCCTTACCCTTACCCTAACCCCATACCTAACCCTAACCCTAACCCTAATCCTTACCCTTACCCTAACCCTAAACCCAACGCTAAACCTTAACCTTACCCTAAACCTAACGGTAACCATAACCCTAACACCAAACCTAACCCTAACCCTAAACCTAACCCTACCCATTATCCTAAACCTAACCCTAATCCTTACCCTAACCCTAACCCTAACCCTAACCCTAACCCTAACCCTAACCCCAACCCTACTCTAAAACTAACCCTAACCCTAACCCTAACACTTAACCTTACCCTAACCCTAAACCTTACCCCATACCTAACCGTAACCGTAACCCTAATCCTTACCCTTACCCTAACCCCATACCTAACCCTAACCCTAACCCTAATCCTTACCCTTACCCTAACCCTAAACCTAACGCTAAACCTTAACCTTACCCTAAACCTAAGCGTAACCATAACCCTAACACCAAACCTAACCCTAACCCTAAACCTAACCCTACCCATTATCCTAAGCCTAACCCTAATCCTTACCCTAACCCTAACCCTAACCCTAACCTTAACCCTTAACCTAACCCTAACCCTAACCCTTACCCTTACCCTAACCCTAACCCTAACCTTAACCCCAAAACTAAACCTATCCATAACCCTTACCCTTACCCTCCCATAACCCTAACCCTAACCCTAACAATAACCCTAAGCCTAACCCTTACCATAACCCTAACCCTAACCCTAAGTTTAACCCTAAGCCTTACCCTTACCCTAACCCTAACCCTAACCCTACTCTAAAACTAAACCTAATCCTAAACCTAACCCTTAACCTTACCCTAAACCTGACCCTAACCCTTACCCTTAACCTAACCCTAACCCTAACCCTAACCTTAATGCTAACCATAACCCTAACACTAAGCCTTACCCTAACTCTAACCCTAACCCTAATCCATATCCTAACCAGAACCCTAACCCTAACCCGTACCCTAACCCTTACAATTTCCTTAACCCTAATCCTTACCCTAACCCTAACATTAACCCTAACCCTAAACCTAAACCTAACGCTTACACTTACCCTAAACCTAATCATAACCCTAATCCTAACCCTCACCCTTACCCTTACCCTAACCCAAACTCTAGCCCTTACCCTTACCCTAACCCTAACCCTAAACCTAACTCTAACCCTAACTCTAACCCTAACGCTAACCCTAACCCTAACCCTAACATTAACCCTAACCCTTACCGATACCCTAACCCTAACCCTAACCCTTACCCTTACCCTTACCCTAACCCTAACCCTAAACCTAACGCTAACCCTAACCCTAAACCTTACCCTTACCCTAACCCTAACCCTAACACCAACGCTAACCCTAACCCTAACATTAACCCTAACCCTTACCCATACCCTAACCCTAACCCTAACCCTTACCCTTACCCTTACCCTAACCATAACCCTAAACCTAACGCTAACCCTAACCCTAAACCTTACCCTTACCCTAACCCTAACCCTAACACCTACCCTAACCCTAATCCTAACCCTAACCCTTAACCCTAACTCTAACCCTAACCCTAACACTTACCCTAACCCTAACCCTAACCCTAAAACTTACCCTAACACTAACCCTAACCCTAACCCTAAACCTTACCCTTACCCTAAATCTAAACCTAACCCTAACCCTTACCCTAACCCCTAACCCTAACCCTAACCCTTACACATACCCTAAGCCTAACCCTAACCTTAATGCTAACCCTAACCCTAACCCTAAATCTTACCCTAACCCTAACCACTAACCCTAACTCTTACCCTTACCCTAACCATAACTTTAACCCTAACCCTAACCCTAATCCTTACCCTAACCCTTACCCTTACCCTAAACCTAGTCCTAAACCTAAACCTAACCCTAACCCTAACCCTAACTGTACCCCTAACCCTACCCCTAACCTTAACCCTACACCTAACCCTTACACTTACCCTAACTCTAACCGTAACATAATGCTAACCCTAACCCTAACCCTAACTCTTACACTCACCCTAACCCTAACCCTCCCCCTTACCCTTATGCTAACCCTAACCCTAAACCTTACCCTAACCCTAACCCTAACGCTAAGCCTAACCCTAACCCTTACCCTTTCCCTAACCCAAACCCTAACCCTAACCCTAACCCTAAACCTAACCCTAAACCTAACCCTTACACTTACCCTAACCCTAACCCTAACCCTACCCCTAACCCTCACCCTTACTCTTACCCTAACCCTAACCCTAAACCTAACCCTAACCCTAACCCTAACCCTTACCCTAACACTAACCCTAACCCCTAACACTAACCCTAACGCTCACCCTAACCCTAACCCTAACCCTAACCCCTAACCTAACCATTACCCTTACCCTAACCCTAATCCTACCTTAATGCTAACCTTAAATCTAACTCTAAACCTAACACTAACCCTAACCCCTATCCCTAACCCTAACCCTTACCCTTACCCTAAAACGAACCCTAACTTTTACCCTAACCCTAATCCTTACCCTTACCCACAACCTAATCCTAACCCTAACGCTAACCCTAACCCTAACCTTAATGCTAACCCTAACCCTAACCCTAACTCTTATCCTAACCCTAACCCTAACCCTTAGCCTTACCCTAACCCTAACCCTAACCTTAATGCTAACACTAACCCTAAACCTAAGCCTTACCCTAACTCTAAACCTAAATCTAATCCATATCCTAACCGGAACCCTAAGCCTAACCCATACCCTAACCCTTACAATTTCCTTAACCGTAACCCTAACCGAAACCCTAACCCCAACCTTAACCCTAAACCTAACCATAACCCTTACCCTTACCCTAACCCTAACCCTAACCCTAAACCTAACCATCAACCTAACCTTAACCCTAACCCTCACCCTTACCCTTAACCTAACCCTAACCCTAACGTAATCCTAACCATAACCCTAACCCCTAACACTAACCCTAAAAGTAACCCTAACCCTAACCCTTACCCTTTCACTAACCCAAACCTAACCCTAACCCTTACCCTTATCCTAACCCTAACCCTAAACTTAACCGTATCCCTAACCCTAACCCTACCCCTAAACCTTACCCTTACCCTAAACCTAACCCTAAACCTAAACCTAACTCTAAACCTAATCCTTACCCTTACCCAAACCCTAACCCTAACCCTAGCCCTAACCCTAACCCTTGCCTTTACCCTAACGCTACCAATAACCCGAAGCTTCACCCTAACCCTAACTCTAACCCTAATCCTTACCCTAACCCTAACCCTAACTCTAACCCCTAACCCTAACCCTAAACCTAACCCCTCACCATAACCCTAATCCTAAACATAACCCTTACCCTTACCCTAACCCTAATCCTACCTAATGCTAACCTTAAATCTAACTGTAAACCTAACCCTAACCCTAACCCCTAACCCTAACCCTAACCCCTAACCCTAACCCTAACCCTTACCCTTACCCTAAACCGAACCCTAACCTTTACCCTACCCCTAACCCTAACCCTTACCCACACCCTAACCCTAAGCCTAACACTAAACCTAACCCTAACCCTAACCCTAACCCTTACCCTAACCCTAACCCTAACCTTAATGCTAACCCTAAGCCTAACCCTAACTCTTACCCTAACCCTAACCCTAACCCTTACCATTAACCTAACCCTAACCCTAACCTTAATGCTAACCCTAACCCTAACCCTAAGCCTTACCCTAACTCTAACCCTAACCCTAATCCATATCCTAACCAGAACCCTAACCCTAACCCGTACCCTAACCCTTACAATTTCCTTAACCCTAATCCTTACCCGAACCCTAACATTAACCCTAACCCTAAAACTAAACCTAATGCTTACACTTACCCTAACCCTAATCCTAACCCTAATCCTAATCCTCACCCTTACCCTTACCCTTACCCTAACCCTAACTCTAGCCCTTACCCTTACCCTAACCCTAACCCTAACCCTAAACCTAACTCTAACCCTAACTCTAACCCTAACGCTAACCCTAACCCTAACCCTAACATTAACCCTAACCCTTACCCATACCCTAACCCTAACCCTAACCCTTACCCTTACCCTTACCCTTACCCTAACCCTAACCCTGAACCTAAAGCTAACCCTAAACCTAAACCTTACCCTTACCCTAACCCTAACCCTAACACCTACCCTAACCCTAATCCTAACCCTAACCCTTAACCCTAACCCTAACCCTAACCCTAACACTTACCCTAACCCTAACCCTAACCCTAACACTTACCCTAACCCTAACCCTAACCCTAACCCTTACCCTTACCCTAAACCTAACCCTAACCCTAACCCTTACCCTAACCCCTAACCCTAACCCTAACCCTTACACTTACCCTAAGCCTAACCCTAACATTAATGCTAACCCTAACCCTAACCCTAACCCTTACCCTAACCCTAACCCCTAACCATAACCCTAACTCTTACCCTTACCCTAACCATAACTTTAACCCTAACCCTAACCCTAATCCTAACCCTAACCCTTACCCTTACCCTAAACCTAGTCCTAAACCTAAACATAACTCTAACCCTAACCCCTAACCCGAACACTAACCTTAACCCTACCCCTAACCCTTACACTTACCCTAACTCAACCTGTAACATAATGCTAACCCTAACCCTAACCCTAACTCTTACCTTCACCCTAACCCTAACCCTCCCCCTTACCCTTATGCTAACCCTAACCCTAAAACTTACCCTAACCCTAATCCTAACCCTAACCCTAACCCTTACCCTAACCCCTAACCCTAACCCTAACCCTTACCCTTACCCTAAACCTAACCCTAACCCTAACCCTTACCCTAACCCCTAACCCTAACCCTAACCCTTACACTTACCCTAAGCCTAACCCTAACATTAATGCTAACCCTAACCCTAACCCTAACCCTTACCCTAACCCTAACCCCTAACCCTAACCCTAACTCTTACCCTTACCCTAACCATAACTTTAACCCTAACCCTAACCCTAATCCTAACCCTAACCCTTACCCTTACCCTAAACCTAGTCCTAAACCTAAACCTAACCCTAACCCTAACCCTAACCGTAACCCCTAACTCTAACCCTAACCTTAACCCTACACCTAACCCTTACATTTACCCTAACTCTAACCGTAATATAATGCTAACCCTAACCCTAACCCTAACTCTTACACTCACCCTAACCCTAACCCTCCCCCTTACCCTTATGCTAACCCTAACCCTAAACCTTACCCTAACACTAATCCTAACCCTAAGCCTAACCCTAACCCTTACCTTTTCCCTAACCCTAACCGAAACCCTAACCCTAACCTTAACCCTAACCCTAACCCTAACCCTAACCCTTACATTTACCCTAACCCTAACCCTAACCCTTCCCCTAACCCTCACCCTTACCCTTACCCTAACCCTAAACCTAAACCTAAACCTAACCCTAACCCTTCCCCTTAACTTAACACTAACCCTAACCCTAACCCTAACACTTACCCTAAACCTAACCCTAACCCTTAACCTAACCCTAACGCTAAACATAACCCCTAAACATAACCCTAACCCTAATCCTAACTCTAACACTTACACTTACCCTAACCCTAACCCTAACCCTTACCCTAAACCTAACCCTAACACTTACCCTAACAATAACCCTAACCCCTAACACTAACCCTAACCCTAACGCTCACCCTAACCCTAACCCTAACCCTAACCCTTAACCTAACCCTAACCCCAACCCTAACCCTTACCCTTACACTAACCCTAACCCTAACATTAACCCCAACCCTAACCCTAACCTTAAACTGAACCCTTAACCTATCCATAACCCTTACCCTTACCCTCCCCTAAACCCAACCCTAACCCGAACCCTAACCCTAAGCCTAACCCTTACCCTAACACTTACCCTAACCCTAAACCTAACCCTAACCTTAACCCTAACCCTAACCCTAACCCTAACCCTTACCCTTAACCTAACACTAACCCTAATCCTACCCCTAATCCTCACCCTTACCCTTACCCTACCGTAAACCTAAACCTAACCCTAACCCTAACCCTAACACTTACCCTTAACTTAACACTAATCCTAACCATAACGCTAACACTTACACTTACCCTAAACCTAACCCTAACACTAACCCTTAACCTAACACTAACCCTAACCCTAAACCTAACCCCTAACCCTAACCCTAACACTAACCCTAACCCCTACCCCTAACCCTAACCCTAACCCTTACCCTAACCCTAACCCTAACACTAACCCTTACCCTAACCCTAACCCTAACACTTGCACTAACCCTAACCCTAACCCTAACCCCTAACCCTAACCCTAACGCTAGTGCTCACCCTAACCCTAACCCTAACCCAAACCCTAACACTTACCTTTACCCTAACACTAAACCTAACCTTAAGCCCAACCCTAAACCTATCCATAACCCTTACCCTTACCCTCCCATAACCCTAACCCTAACCCTAACCCTAACCCTAACCTTAACCCTAACCCTTACCCTTACCCAAACCCTAACCCCAACCCTACTCTAAAACTAACCCTAACCCTAACCCTAACCCTTAAACTTACCCTAACCCTAAACCTTACCCCATACCTAACCGTAACCGTAACCCTAATCCTTACCCTTACCCTAACCCCATACCTAACCCTAACCCTAACCCTAATCCTTACCCTTACCCTAACCCTAAACCTAACGCTAAACCTTAACCTTACCCTAAACCTAAGCGTAACCATAACCCTAACACCAAACCTAACCCTAACCCTAAACCTAACCCTACCCATTATCCTAAACCTAACCCTAATCCTTACCCTAACCCTAACCCTAACCCTAACCTTAACCCTTAACCTAACCCTAACCCTAACCCTTACCCTTACCCTAACCCTAACCCTAACCTTAACCCCAAACCTAAACCTATCCATAACCCTTACCCTTACCCTCCCATAACCCTAACCCTAACCCTAACAATAACCCTAAGCCTAACCCTTACCCTAACCCTAACCCTAACCCTAAGTTTAACCCTAAGCCTTACCCTTACCCTAACCCTAACCCTAACCCTACTCTAAAACTAAACCTAATCCTAAACCTAACCCTTAACCTTACCCTAAACCTAACCCTAACCCTTACCCTTAACCTAACCCTAACCCTAACCCTAACCTTATTGCTAACCCTAACCCTAACACAAAGCCTTACCCTAACTCTAACCCTAACCCTAATCCATATCCTAACCAGAACCCTAACCCTAACCCGTACCCTAACCCTTACAATTTCCTTAACCCTAATCCTTACCCGAACCCTAACATTAACCCTAACCCTAAACATAAACCTAACGCTTACACTTACCCTATCCCTAATCATAACCCTAATCCTAACCCTCACCCTTACCCTTACCCTAACCCAAAAACTAGCCCTTACCCTAACCCTAACCCTAACCCTAAACCTAACTCTAACCCTAACTCTAACCCCAACGCTAACCCTAACCCTAACCCTAACATTAACCCTAACCCTTACCCATACCCTAACCCTAACCCTAACCCTTACCCTTACCCTTACCCTAACCCTAACACCAACCCTAACCCTAACCCTAACATTAACCCTAACCCTTACCCATACCCTAACCCTAACCCTAACCCTTACCCTTACCCTTACCCTAACCCTAACCCTAAACCTTACCCTTACCCTAAACCTAGGCCTAAACCTAAACCTAACCCTAACCCTAACCCTAACCGTAACCCCTAACCCTACCCCTAACCTTAACCCTACACCTAACCCTTACACTTACCCTAACTCTAACAGTAACATAATGCTAACCCTAACCCTAACCCTAACTCTTACACTCACCCTAACCCTAACCCTCCCCCTTACCCTTATGCTAACCCTAACCCTAAGCCTTACACTAACCCTAACCCTAACGCTAAGCCTAACTCTAACCCTTACACTTTCCTTAACCCTAACCCAAACCCTAACCCTAACCTTAACCCTAACCCTAACCCTAACCCTTACACTTACCCTAACCCTAACCCTAACCCTACCCCTAACCCTCACCCTTACCCTTACCCTAATCCTAAACCTAACCCTAAACCTAACCCTAACCCTTTCCCTTAACTTAAAACTAACCCTAACCTTAACCCTAACACTTACCGAAACCTAACCCTAACCCTTAACCTAACCCTAACCCTAACCCTAAACCTAACCCCTAAACATAACCCTAACCCTAACCCTAACTCAAACACTTACCCTTACCCTAACCCTAACCCTAACGCTTACCCTAACACTAACCCTAACCCCACTAACCCTAAACCATAAAACTAACCCTAACCCTGACGCTCACCCTAACCCTAAACCTAACACTAACCCTTAACCTAACCATTACCCTTACCCTAAACCTAACCCTACCTTAATGCTAACCTTAAATCTAACTCTAAACCTAACACTAACCCTAACCCCTAACCCTAACCCTAAACCTTACCCTTACCCTAACCCGAACCCTAACTTTTAACCTAACCCTAATCCTAACCCTTACCCACAACCTAACCCTAACCCTAACCCTAACCTTAATGCTAACCCTAACCCTAACCCTAACTCTTATCCTAACCCTAACCCTAACCCTTAGCCTTACCCTAACCCTAACCCTAACCTTAATGCTAACACTAACCCTAAACCTAGGCCTTACCCTAACTCTAACCCTAAACCTAATCCATATCCTAACCCGAACCCTAAGCCTAACCCATACCCTAACCCTTACAATTTCCTTAACCCTAACCCTAACCCAAACCCTAACCCCAACCTTAACCCTAAACCTAACCATAACCCTTACCCTTACCCTAACCCTAACCCTAAACCTAACCATAACCCTAACCCTAACCCTAACCCTCACCCTTACCCTTAACCTAACCCTAACCCTAAACCTAATCCTAACCCTAACCCTAACCGCTAACACTAACCCTAACAGTAACCCTAACCCTAACCCTTACCCTTTCCCTAACCCAAACCTAACCCTAAACCTTACCCTTATCCTAACCCTAACCCTAACCCTAAACTTAAGCCTATCCCTAACCCTAACCCTACCCCTAAACCTTACCCTTACCCTAACCCTAACCCTAAACCTAAACGTAACTCTAAACCTAATCCTTACCCTTACCCAAACCCTAACCCTAGCCCTAACCCTAACCCTTGCCTTTACCCTAACGCTAACAATAACCCGAAGCCTCACCCTAACCCTAACCCTAACCCTAATCCTTACCCTAACCCTAACCCTAACTCTAACCCCTAACCATAACCCTAAACCTAACCCCTCACCATAACCCTAATCCTAACCATAACCCTTACCCTTACCCTAACCCTAACCCTACTTAATGCTATCCTTAAATCTAATTGTAAACCTAACCCTAACCCTAACCCCTAACCCTAACCCTAACCCTAACCCTTACCCTAACCCGAACCCTAACCTTTACCCTACCCCTAACCCTAACCCTTACCCACACCCTAACCCTAACCCTAAACCTAACCCTAACACTAACCCTAACCCTAACCCTAACCCTAATCCTTACCCTAACCCTAACCTTAATGTTAACCCTAAACCTAACCCTAACTCTTACCCTAACCCTAACCCTAACCCTTACCCTTAACCTAACCCTAACCCTAACCTTAATGCTAACCCTAACCCTAACCCTAAGCCTTACCCTAACTCTAACCCTAAGCCTAATCCATATCCTAACCAGAACCCTAACCCTAACCCGTACCCTAACCCTTACAATTTCCTTAACCCTAATCCTTACCCTAACCCTAACATTAACCCTAACCCTAAAACTAAACCTAACGCTTACACTTACCCTAACCCTAACCCTAACCCTAACCCTAACTCTAACCCTAACGCTAATCCTAACCCTAACCCTAAAATTAACCCTAACCCTTACCCATACCCTAACCCTAACCCTAACCCTTACCCTTTCCCTTACCCTAACCCTAACCCTAAACCTAACGCTAACCCTACCCTAAACCTTACCCTTACCCTAACCCTAACCGTAACACCTACCCTAACCCTAATCCTAACCCTAACCCTTAACCGTAACCCTAACCCTAACCCTAACTCTTACCCTAACACTAACCCTAACCCTAACCCTAACACTTACCCTAACCCTAACCCTAACCCTTAACTTTACCCTAAACCTAACCCTAACCCTAACACTTACCCTAACCCCTAACCCTAACCCTAACCCTTACACTTACCCTAAGACTAACCCTAACCTTAATGCTAACCCTAACCCTAACCCTAACTCTTACCCTAACCCTAACCCCTAACCCTAAACCTAATTCTTACCCTTACCCTAACCATAACTTTAACCCTAACCCTAACCCTAATCCTAACCCTAACACTTACCTTTACCCTAAACCTAGTCCTAAACCTAAACGTAAGCCTAACCCTAACCCTAACCGTAACCCCTAACCCTAAACCTAACCTTAACCCTACACCTAACCCTTACACTTACCCTAACTCTCACTGTAACATAATGCTACCCTAACCATAATCCTAACTCTTACACTCACCCTAACCCTAACCCTCCCCCTTAACCTTATGCTAACCCTAACCCTAAACCTTACCCTTACACTAACCCTAACCCTAACCTTAACCCCAACCCTAACCCTAACCTTAACCCCAACCCTAAACCTACCCATAACACTTACCTTTACCCTCCCCTAACCCCAACCCTAACCCTAACCCTAACCCTAAGCCTAACATTTACCCTAACACTTACCCTACCCCTAAACCTAACCCTAACCCTAACCCTAACATTTACCCTTAACTTATCACTAATCCTAACCATAACGCTAACACTTACACGTACCCTAAACCTAACACTAACCCTTAACGTAACACTAACCCTAACACTAAACCTAACCCCTAACACTAACCCTAACCCTAACCCCTAACCCTAACCCTAACCCTAACCCTTACCCTAACCCTAACCCTAACACTAACCCTTAAGCTAACCCTAACCCTAACCCTTACACTAACCCTAACCCTAACCCTAACCCTAACCCCTAACCCTAACCCTAACCCTAATTCTCACCCTAACCCTAACCCTAACCCTAACCCTTAACCTAACACTAACCCTAACCCTTACCCTTACCCTAACACTAACTCTAACGTTAAGCCCAACACTAAACCTATCCATAACCCTTACCCTTACCCTCCCATAACCCTAACCCTAACCCTAACCCTAACCCTTAACCTAACCCTAACCCTAACCCTAAACCTAACCCCTAAACATAACCCTAACCCTAACCCTAACTCTAACACTTACCCTTACCCTAACCCTAACCCTAATCCTTACCCTAACCCTAACCCTAGCCCTTACCCTAACACTAACCCTAACCCCTAACACTAACCCTAACCCTAACGCTCACCCTAACCCTAAACCTAACTCTAACCCTTAACCTAACCATTACCCTTACCCTAACGCTAACCCTACCTTAATGCTAACCTTAAATCTAACTCTAAACCTAACACTAACCCTAACCCCTAACCCTAACCCTAACCCTTACCTTTACCCTAACCCGAACCCTAACTTTTACCCTAACCCTAATACTAACCCTTACCCACACCCTAACCCTAACCTTAATGCTAACCCTAACCCTAACCCTAACTCTTATCCTAACCCTAACCCTAACACTTAGCCTTACCCTAACCCTAACCCTAACCTTAATGCTAACACTAACCCTAAACCTAAGCCCTGCCCTAACTCTAACCCTAAACCTAATCCATATCCTAACCCGAAAACTAAGCCTAACCCTTACCCTAACCCTTATAATTTCCTTAACCCTAACCCTAACCCAAACCCTAACCCCAACCTTAACCCTAAACCTAACCCTTAACCTAACCCTAACCCTAAACCTAACCATAACCCTAACCCTAACCCTAACCCTCACCTTACCCTTAACCTAACCCTAACCCTAACAGAATCCTAACCCTAACCCTAACCCCTAACACTAACCCTAACAGTAACCCTAACCCTAACCCTTACCCTTTCCCCAACCCAAACCTAACCCTAACCCTTACCCTTATGCTAACCCTAACCCTAAACTTAACCCTATCCCTATCCCTAACCCTACCCCTAAAACTTACCCTTGCCCTAACCCTAAACCTGAACCTAAACCTATCTCCAACCTTAACCCTTACCCTTACCCAAACCCTAAACCTAACCCTAACCCTAACCCTAGCCCTAACCCTAACCCTTGCTTTACCCTAACGCTAACAATAACCCGAAGCCTCACCCTAACCCTAACTCTAAACCTAATCCTTAACCTAACCCTAACCCTAACTCTAACCCCTAACCCTAACCCTAAACCTAACCCCTCATCATAACCCTAATCCTAACCATAACCCTTACCCTTACCCTAACCCTAACCCTACTTAATGCTAACCTTAAATCTAACTGTAAACCTAACCCTACCCTAACCCCTAAACATAACCCTAACCCTTACCCTTACCCTAACCCGAACCCTAACCTTTACCCTACCCCTAACCCTAACCCTTACCCTTACCCTAACCCTAACCCTAAACCTAACCCTAACACTAACCCTAACCCTAACCCTAACCCTTACCCTAACCCTAACCCTAACCTTAATGCAAACCCTAACCCTAACCCTAACTCTTACCCTAACCCTAACCCTAAGCCTTACCCTTAACCTAACCCTAACCCTAACCTTAATGCTAACCCTAACCCTAACCCTAAGCCATACCCTAACTCTAACCCTAACCCTAATCCATATCCTAACCAGAACCCTAACCCTAACCCGTACCCTAAACCTTACAATTTCCTTAACCCTAATCCTTACCCTAACCCTAACATTAACCCTAACCCTAAAACTAAACCTATCGCTTACCCTTACCCTAACCCTAATCCTAACCCTAATCCTAACCCTCACCCTTACCCTTACCCTAACCCTAACTCTAGCCCTTACCCTTACCCTAACCCTAACCCTAAACCTAACTCTAACACTAACTCTAACCCTAACGCTAACCCTAACCCTAACCCTAAAATTAACCCTAACCCTTACCCAAACCCTAACCCTAACCCTTACCCTTACCCTTGCCCAAACCCTAAACCTAAACCTAATGCTAACCCTAACCCTAAACCTTACCCTTACCCTAACCCTAACCCTAACACCTACCCTAACCTAATCCTAACCCTAATCCTTAACCTTACCCTAACCCTAACCCTAACACTTACCCTAACCCTAACCCTAACCCTAACCCAAACCCTGACCCTTACCCTTACCCTAAACCTAACCCTAACCCTAACCCTTACCCTAACCACTAACCCTAACCCTAACGCTTACACTTACCCTAAGCCTAACCCTAAACTTAATGCTAACCCTAACCCTAACCCGAACTCTTACCCTAACCCTAACCCCTAACCCTAACCCTAACTCTTACCCTTACCCTAACCATAACTTTAACCCTAACCCTAACCCTTACCCTAAACCTAGTCCTAAACCTAAACGTAAGCCTAACCCTAACCCTAACCGTAACCCCTAACCCTAACCCTAACCTTAACCCTACACCTAACCCTTACACTTACCCTAACTCTAACCGTAACATAATGCTACCCTAACCATAATCCTAACTCTTACACTCACCCTAACCCTAACCCTCCCCCTTACCCTTATGCTAACCCTAACCCTAACCCTTACCCTTACACTAACCCTAACCCTAACCTTAACCCCAACCCTAACCCTAACCTTAACCCGAACCCTAAACCTACCCATAACACTTACCCTTACCCTCCCCTAACCCCAACCCTAACCCTAACCATAACCCTAAGCCTAACACTTACCCTAACACTTACCCTAACCCTAACCCTAACCCTAACCTTAACCCTAACCCTAACCCTAACCCTTACCTTACCCTAACCCTAACCCTAATCCTACCCCTAATCCTCACCCTTACCCTTACCCTACCGTAACCCTAAACCTAACCCTAACCCTAACCCTAACATTTACCCTTAACTTAACACTAATCCTAACCATAACGCTAACACTTACACTTACCCTAAACCTAACCCTAACCCTAACCCTTAACGTAACACTAACCCTAACACTAAACCTAACCCCTAACCCTAACCCTAACCCTAACCCCTAACCCTAACCCTAACCCTAACCCTTACCCTAACCCTAACCTTAACACTAACCCTTAAGCTAACCCTAACCCTAACCCTTACACTAACCCTAACCCTAACCCTAACCCCTAAACCTAACCCTAAGCCTAATGCTCACCCTAACCCTAACCCTAACCCTAACCCTTAACCTAACCCTACCCCTAACCCTTACCCTTACACTAACACTAACTCTAACCTTAAGCCCAACACTAAACCTATCCATAACCCTTACCCTTACCCTCCCATAACCCTAACCCTAACCCTAACCCTAACCTTAACCCTAACCCTTACCCTTACCCTAACTCTAACCCTAACCCTACTCTAAAACTAACCCTAACCCTAACCAGACCCCTTAACCTTACCCTAACCCTAACCCTAAACCCATACCTAACCCTAACCGTAACCCTAATCCTTACCCTTACCCTAAACCCATACCTAACCCTAACCCTAACCGTAATCCTTACCCTTACCGTAACCCTAACCCTAACGCTAAACCTTAACCTTACCCTAAACCTAACCGTAACCATAACCCTAACCCCAAACCTAACCCTAACCCTAAACCTAACCCTACACATTATCCTAAACCTAACCCTAACCCTAATCCTTACCCTAACCCTAACCCTAACCCTTAACCTAACCCTAACCCTAACCCTTACCCTTACCCTAACCCTAACCCTAACCTTAACCCCAACCCTAAACCTATCCATAACCCTTACCCATACCCTCCCAAACCCTAACCCTAACACTAACAATAACGATAAGCCTAACCCTTACCCTAACCCTAACCCTAACCCTAACCTTAACCCTAACCCTTACCCTTACCTAACCCTACCCCTAACCCTACTCTAAAACTAAACCTAACCCTAAACCTAACCCTTAACCTTACCCTAACACTAAACCCATACCTAACCCTAACCCTAACCCTAATCCTTACACTTACCCTAACACTAAACCTAACGCTAAACTTTAACATTACCCTAAACCTAACCGTAATCATAACCCTAACCCCAACCCTAACACTAACCCTAAACCTAACCCTACACATTACCCTAAACCTAACCCTAACCCTAATCCTTACCCTAACCCTAACCCTAACCTAACCCTTAGCCTATCTCTTACACTTTCCCTTACCCTAACCCTAACCCTATCCCCAACCTTAACCCTAAACCTAACCATAACCCTTACCCTTAACCTTACCATAACCCTAAACCTAACCCTAAACCTAACCCTAACCCTAACCCTCACTCTTACCCTTAACCTAACCCTAACCCTAAAACTAATCCTAACCCTAACCCTAACCCATAACACTAACCCTAACAATAACCCTAACCCTTACCATTACCCTTTCCCTAACCCTAACGCAAACCTAACCCTAAACCTTACCCTTATCCTCACCCTAACCCTAAGCATAACCCTAAACTTAACCCTATCCCTAACCCTAACACTACCGCTAACCCTTACCCTAACCCTAACCCTAAACCTAAACCTAAACCTAACTCTAAACCTAATCCTTACCCTTACCAAAACCCTAACCCTAAACCTAACCCTAACCCTAAGCCTAACGCTAATCCTAACTCTAAACCTAACCCTACCCCTAACCCTAACCCTAACCCCTCACCATAACCCTAATCCTAACCATAACCCTTACCCTTACCTAACCCTAACCCTACCTTAATGCTAACCTTAAATCTAACTCTAAACCTAACCCTAACCATAACCCTAACCCTAAGGTTAAAACTAACCCTAAAACTAACCCTAACGCTTACACTTACCCTAACCCTAACCCTAAATCTAACCATAAGCCTAACTCTAACCTTCACCCTTACCCTTACCCTAACCCTAACTCTAGCCCTTACGCTTACCCTAACCCTAACCCTAAACCTAACTCTAACCCTAACTCTAACACTAACGTTAACCCTAACCCTAACCCTAACATTAACCCTAACCCTTACCCATACCCTAACCCTAAACCTAACCCTAACCCTTACCCTTACCCTAACCCTAAACCTAAACCTAACGCTAACCCTAACCCTAACCTTACCCTTACCCTAACCCTAACCCTAACACTTCCCCTAACCCTAATCCTAACCCGAACCCCTAACCCTAACCCTAAACCTAACCCTAACACTTACCCTTACCATAACCCTAACTTTAACCCTAACCCTAACCCTAATCCTAACCCTAACCCTTACCCTTACTCTAAACCTAGTCCTAAACCTATACGTAAACCTAACCCTAACCCTAACCATAACCCTAACCCTAACCCTAATCCTTACCCTAACCCTTACCCTTTCCCTAACCCTAATCCTAAACATAACTTTTACAGTTACCCTAACCCTAACCCTAACCCTCACCCTTACCCTTACCCTAACCCTAAACCTAACCCTAACTCCAACCCTAACCCCTAACCCTAACCCTAACCCTAACCCTTACCCTTACACTAACCCTAACCCTAACCTTAACCCCAACCCTAACCCTAACCTTAACCCGAACCCTAAACCTACCCATAACACTTACCCTTACCCTCCCCTAACCCCAACCCTAACCCTAACCATAACCCTAAGCCTAACACTTACCCTAACACTTACCCTAACCCTAACCCTAACCCTAACCTTAACCCTAACCCTAACCCTAACCCTTACCTTACCCTAACCCTAACCCTAATCCTACCCCTAATCCTCACCCTTACCCTTACCCTACCGTAACCCTAAACCTAACCCTAACCCTAACCCTAACATTTACCCTTAACTTAACACTAATCCTAACCATAACGCTAACACTTACACTTACCCTAAACCTAACCCTAACCCTAACCCTTAATGTAACACTAACCCTAACACTAAACCTAACCCCTAACCCTAACCCTAACCCTAACCCCTAACCCTAACCCTAACCCTAACCCTTACCCTAACCCTAACCTTAACACTAACCCTTAAGCTAACCCTAACCCTAACCCTTACACTAACCCTAACCCTAACCCTAACCCCTAAACCTAACCCTAAGCCTAATGCTCACCCTAACCCTAACCCTAACCCTAACCCTAACCCTTAACCTAACCCTACCCCTAACCCTTACCCTTACACTAACACTAACTCTAACCTTAAGCCCAACACTAAACCTATCCATAACCCTTACCCTTACCCTCCCATAACCCTAACCCTAACCCTAACCCTAACCTTAACCCTAACCCTTACCCTTACCCTAACTCTAACCCTAACCCTACTCTAAAACTAACCCTAACCCTAACCAGACCCCTTAACCTTACCCTAACCCTAACCCTAAACCCATACCTAACCCTAACCGTAACCCTAATCCTTACCCTTACCCTAAACCCATACCTAACCCTAACCCTAACCGTAATCCTTACCCTTACCGTAACCCTAACCCTAACGCTAAACCTTAACCTTACCCTAAACCTAACCGTAACCATAACCCTAACCCCAAACCTAACCCTAACCCTAAACCTAACCCTACACATTATCCTAAACCTAACCCTAACCCTAATCCTTACCCTAACCCTAACCCTAACCCTTAACCTAACCCTAACCCTAACCCTTACCCTTACCCTAACCCTAACCCTAACCTTAACCCCAACCCTAAACCTATCCATAACCCTTACCCATACCCTCCCAAACCCTAACCCTAACACTAACAATAACGATAAGCCTAACCCTTACCCTAACCCTAACCCTAACCCTAACCTTAACCCTAACCCTTACCCTTACCTAACCCTACCCCTAACCCTACTCTAAAACTAAACCTAACCCTAAACCTAACCCTTAACCTTACCCTAACACTAAACCCATACCTAACCCTAACCCTAACCCTAATCCTTACACTTACCCTAACACTAAACCTAACGCTAAACTTTAACATTACCCTAAACCTAACCGTAATCATAACCCTAACCCCAACCCTAACACTAACCCTAAACCTAACCCTACACATTACCCTAAACCTAACCCTAACCCTAATCCTTACCCTAACCCTAACCCTAACCTAACCCTTAGCCTATCTCTTACACTTTCCCTTACCCTAACCCTAACCCTATCCCCAACCTTAACCCTAAACCTAACCATAACCCTTACCCTTAACCTTACCATAACCCTAAACCTAACCCTAAACCTAACCCTAACCCTAACCCTCACTCTTACCCTTAACCTAACCCTAACCCTAAAACTAATCCTAACCCTAACCCTAACCCATAACACTAACCCTAACAATAACCCTAACCCTTACCATTACCCTTTCCCTAACCCTAACGCAAACCTAACCCTAAACCTTACCCTTATCCTCACCCTAACCCTAAGCATAACCCTAAACTTAACCCTATCCCTAACCCTAACACTACCGCTAACCCTTACCCTAACCCTAACCCTAAACCTAAACCTAAACCTAACTCTAAACCTAATCCTTACCCTTACCAAAACCCTAACCCTAAACCTAACCCTAACCCTAAGCCTAACGCTAATCCTAACTCTAAACCTAACCCTACCCCTAACCCTAACCCTAACCCCTCACCATAACCCTAATCCTAACCATAACCCTTACCCTTACCTAACCCTAACCCTACCTTAATGCTAACCTTAAATCTAACTCTAAACCTAACCCTAACCATAACCCTAACCCTAAGGTTAAAACTAACCCTAAAACTAACCCTAACGCTTACACTTACCCTAACCCTAACCCTAAATCTAACCATAAGCCTAACTCTAACCTTCACCCTTACCCTTACCCTAACCCTAACTCTAGCCCTTACGCTTACCCTAACCCTAACCCTAAACCTAACTCTAACCCTAACTCTAACACTAACGTTAACCCTAACCCTAACCCTAACATTAACCCTAACCCTTACCCATACCCTAACCCTAAACCTAACCCTAACCCTTACCCTTACCCTAACCCTAAACCTAAACCTAACGCTAACCCTAACCCTAACCTTACCCTTACCCTAACCCTAACCCTAACACTTCCCCTAACCCTAATCCTAACCCGAACCCCTAACCCTAACCCTAACCCTAACCCTAACACTTACCCTTACCATAACCCTAACTTTAACCCTAACCCTAACCCTAATCCTAACCCTAACCCTTACCCTTACTCTAAACCTAGTCCTAAACCTATACGTAAACCTAACCCTAACCCTAACCATAACCCTAACCCTAACCCTAATCCTTACCCTAACCCTTACCCTTTCCCTAACCCTAATCCTAAACATAACTTTTACAGTTACCCTAACCCTAACCCTAACCCTCACCCTTACCCTTACCCTAACCCTAAACCTAACCCTAACTCCAACCCTAACCCCTAACCCTAACACTAAACCTAACCCTAACAATTACCCTAACCCTAAACCTAATCCTAACCCTAACCCTAACCCTAAACCTTACCCTTACCCTAACCCTAACCCTAACCCTAAACCTAACCCTAACATTAACCCTAACCCTTTCCCTTACCCTAACACTAACCCTAACCCTAAACCTAACACTTACCCTAACCCTAAACATAACCCTACCCATTACCCTAAACCTAAACTAACCCTAATCCTTACCCTAACCCTAACCCTAACCTAACCCTTACCCTAACTCTTACACTTTCCCTAACCCTAACCCTAACCCTATCCCCAACCTTAACCCTAAACTTAACCATAACCCTAACCCTTACCATAACCCTAACCCTAACCCTAAACCTAACCCTAAACCTAACCCTAACCCTAACCCTCACTCTTACCCTTAACCTAACCCTAACCCTAAAACTAATCCTAACCCTAACCCTAACCCCTAACACTACCCCTAACAGTAACCCTAACCCTTATCCTTACCCTTTCCCTAACCATAACCCAAACCTAACCCTAACCCTTACCCTTATCCTAACCCTAACCCTAAGCATAACCCTAAACTTAACCCTATCCCTAACCCTAACACTACCCCTAACCCTTACCCTTACCCTAACCCTAAACGTAAACCTAAACCTAACTCTAAGCCTAATCCTTACCCTTACCAAAACCCTAACCCTAACCCTAACCCTAACACTTGCCCTTACCCTAATTCTTACCCTAACCCTAAACCGTACCCTAACCCTAACCCTAACCCTAATCCTTACTCTAAACTTAACCCTACCCCTAACCCTAACCCTAACCCCTCACCATAACCCTAATCCTAACCATAAACCTTACCCTTACCCTAACCCTAACCCTCCCTTAATGCTAACCTTAAATCTAACTCTAAACCTAACCCTAACCCTAACCCTAACCCTAAGGTTAACACTATCCCTAAAACTAACCCTAACACTTACACTTACCCTAACCCTAACCCTAACCCTAAACCTAACCCTAACCCTAACCCTAACCCTCACCCTTACCCTTACCCTAACCCTAACTCTAGCCCTTTCGCTTACCCTAACCCTAACCCTAAACCTAACTCTAACCCTAACTCTAACCCTAACGCTAACCCTAACCCTAAGCCTAACATTAACCCTAACCCTTACCCATACCCTAACCCTAAACCTAACTCTAAGCCTTACCCTTACCCTAACCCTAACCCTAAACCTAATGCTAAACCTAACCCTAAACCTTACCCTTACCCTAACCCTAACCCTAACACTTACCCTAACCCTAATCCTAACCCGAAACCCTAACCCTAACCCTAACCCTAACCCTAACACTTACCCTTACCCTAACCCTAACTTTAACCCTAACCCTAACCCTAATCCTAACCCTAACCCTTACCCTTACCCTAAACCTAGTCCTAAACCTAAATGTAACCCTAACCCTAACACTAACCGTAACCCTAACCCTAACCCTAATCTTAACCCTACCCCTAACCCTTACACTTACCCTAACTCTAACAGTAACATAATGATAACCCTAACCAACACCCTATCTCTTACCCTCCCCCTAACCCTAACCCTCCCCCTTACCCTTTTGCTAACCCTAACCCTAATCCTTACCCTAACCCGAACCCTAACCCTAAGCCTTACCCTAACCCTAACCCTTTCCCTAACCCTAACCCTAACCCTACCACTACCCTTAACCCTAACACTAACCCTAACCCTAAACCGTACCCTAACCCTAACCCTAACACTAATCCTTACCCTAACCCTAACCCTAACCCCTAACCCTAACCCTAAGCCTAACCCCTCACCATAACCCTAATCCTAACCATAACACTTACCCTTACTCTAACCCTAACCCTACGTTACTGCTAACCTTAAATCTAACTCTAAACCTAACACTAACCCTAACCCCTAACCCTAACCCTAACCCTTACCCTTACCCTAACACTAACCCTAACCTGAAGCCCAACCCTAAACCTATACATAACCCTTACCCTTACCCTCCCATAATCCTAACCCTAACCCTAACCCTAACCTTAACCCTGCCCCTTACCCTTACATTAACCCTAACCATAATCCTACTCTAAAACTAACCCTAACCCTAACCCTAACGCTAAAACTTAACCTTACCCTAAACCTAATCGTAACCATAACCCTAACCCCAAACCTAACCCTAACCCTAAACCTAACCCTACCCATTATCCTAAAACTAACCCTAACCCTAATCCTTACCCTAACCCTAAACCTAACCCTAACCCTCACCCTAACTCTTACACTTTCCCTTACCCTAACGCTAACCCCAACCTTAACCCTAAACCTAACCATAACCCTTACCCTTACACTAGCCCTAACCCTAAACCTAACCCTAACCCCAACATTAACGGTAACACTCACTCTTACCCTTAAACTAACCCTAACCCTAAACTTAACCTTAACCCTAACCCTAACCCCTAACACTAACCCTAACTGTAACCCTAACCCTTACCCTTACCCCTTCCTGAACCCAAACCTAACCCTAAACCTTACCCTTATCCTAACCGTAACCCTAACCCTAACCCTAAACTTTACCCTATCCCTAACCCTAACCCAACCCCTAACCCTTACCCTTAACCTAACCCCAACCCTAAACCTAAACCTAAATCTAAACCTAATCCTTACCCTTACCCAAACCCTAACCCTAAACCTAACCCTAACCCTTGCCCTTACCCTAACCCTAATCCTAACCCTAATTTGTACCCTAACCCTAACCCTAACCCTAGTCCTTACCCTAACCCTAACCCTAACCCTAACCCTAAGCCTAACCTCTCACCATAACCCTAATCCTAACCATAACCCTTACCTTTACCCTAACCCTAACCCTACCTTAATGCTAACCTTAAATCTAACTCTAAACCTAACCCTAACCCTAACCCCTAACTCTAACCCTAACCCTTACCCTTACCCTAACCCGAAACCTAACCTTAACCCTAACCCTAACCCTAACCCTTACCCTCACCCTAACCCTAACCCTAAACCTAACCCTAACCCTAACCGTAACCCTAACCCTTACCCTCACCCTAACCCTAACCCTAACACTTCCCTAACCCTAACCCTAACCCTAATCCTTACCCTAAACCTTACCCTTTCCCTAACCCTAACCCTAAACATAACTTTTACACTTACCCTAACCCTAACCCTAACCCTCACCCTTACCCTTACCCTAACCCTAAACCTAACCCTAACTCCAACCCTAACCCCTAACCCTAACACTAACCCTAACCCTAACGATTACCCTAACCCTAACCCTAATCCTAACCCTAACCCTAACCCTAACCCATACCCTTACCCTAACCCTAACCCTAACCCTAAACGTAACCCTAACCCTAACCCTAACACTTGCACTTACCCTAACCCTAACCCGAACCCGAACCCTAACCCTAACCCTTACCGTTACTCTAACCATAACCATAACTTTAACTCTAACCCTAACCCTAAGCCTAACCCTTACCCTTTCCCTATCCCTATCCCTAATCCTTACCCTAACCCTAAACCTTACCCTTACGCTAGCCCTAACCTTAAACCTAACCCTAACCATAATCTTAACCCTAACCCTAACCCTAACCCTGACACTTACCCTTACACTAAACCTAACCCTAAACCGAACCCAAACCCTAACCCTTATCCTAACCCTAACCCTTACCCTAACCCTTATCCTAACCCTAACTTTAACCCTAACGCTAACACTTACACTTGCCCTAACTCTAACCCTAACCCTATCCCTAAACCTAACCCTAACACTAACCCTAACCCTTTCCCTTACCCTAACACTAACCCTAACCCTTACCCTTAACCTAACCCTAACCCTAACCTTAATGCTAACCCTAACCCTAACCCTAACCCTTACCCTAACCCTAACCCTAACACTAACACTTACCCTAACCCTAAACCTAACCCTTACACTAACCCTAACCCTAACCCTAACCCCTAACACTAACCCTAACCCTAATTCTCACCCTAACCCTAACCCTCACCCTAACCCTTAACCTAACCCTAACACTAACCCTTACCCTTACCCTAACACTAACCCTAACCTTAAGCCCAACCCTAAACCTATTCATAACCCTTACCCTTACCCTCCTATAACCCTAACCCTAACCCTAACCCTAACCCTAACCTTAACCCTGCCCCTTACCCTTACCCTAACCCTAACCATAACCCTACTCTAAAACTAACCCTAACCCTAACACTTAACCTTACCCTAACCCTAACCCTAACCCCATACCTAACCCTAAACGTAACCCTGATCCTTACCCTCAACCTAACCCTAACCCTAACCCTAATCCTTACCCTTACAGTAACCCTAACCCTAACGCTAAAACTTAACCTTACCCTAAACCTAATCGTAACCATAACCCTAACCCCAAACCTAACCCTAACAATAAACCTAACCCTACACATTATCCTAAACCTAACTCTAACCCTAATCCTTACCCTAACCCTAACCCTAACCCTAACCCTTACCCTAACTCTTACACTTTCCCTTACCCTAACCCTAACCCCAACCTTAAGCCTAAACCTAACCATAACCCTTACCCTTACACTAACCCTAACCCTAAACCTAACCCTAACCCCAACCCTAACACTAACACTCACTCTTACCCTTAAACTAACCCTAACCCTAAAGGTAACCCTAACCCTAACTCTAACCCCTAACACTAACCCTAACTGTAACCCTAACCCTTACCCTTACCCTTTCCTGAACCCAAACCTAACCCTAAACCTTACCCTTATCCTAACCCTAACCCTAACCCTAACCCTAAACTTAACCCTATCCCTAACCCTACCCCTACCCCTAACCCTTACCCTTAACCTAACCCTAACCCTAAACCTAAACCTAAATCTAAACCTAATCCTTACCCTTACCCAAACCCTAACCCTAACCCTAACCCTTGCCCTTACCCTAACCCTAACCCTAACCCTAACTCGTACCCTAACCCTAACCCTAACCCTAATCCTTACCCTAACCCTAACCCTAACCCTTACCCTAACCCTAACCCTACCTTAATGCTAACCTTAAATCTAACTCTAAACCTAACCCTAACCCTAACCCCTAACTCTAACCCTAACCCTTCCCCTTACCCTAACCCGAAACCTAACCTTAACCCTAACCCTAACCCTAACCCTTACCCACACCCTAACCCTAACCCTAAACCTAACCCTAACCCTAACCCTAACCCTTACCCTCACCCTAACCCTAACCCTAACACTTACCCTAACCCTAACCCTAACCCTAATCCTTACCCTAACCCTTACCCTTTCCCTAACCCTAATCCTAAACATAACTTTTACAGTTACCCTAACCCTAACCCTAACCCTCACCCTTACCCTTACCCTAACCCTAAACCTAACCCTAACTCCAACCCTAACCCCTAACCCTAACACTAAACCTAACCCTAACAATTACCCTAACCCTAAACCTAATCCTAACCCTAACCCTAACCCTAAACCTTACCCTTACCCTAACCCTAACCCTAACCCTAAACCTAACCCTAACATTAACCCTAACCCTTTCCCTTACCCTAACACTAACCCTAACCCTAAACCTAACACTTACCCTAACCCTAAACATAACCCTACCCATTACCCTAAACCTAAACTAACCCTAATCCTTACCCTAACCCTAACCCTAACCTAACCCTTACCCTAACTCTTACACTTTCCCTAACCCTAACCCTAACCCTATCCCCAACCTTAACCCTAAACTTAACCATAACCCTAACCCTTACCATAACCCTAACCCTAACCCTAAACCTAACCCTAAACCTAACCCTAACCCTAACCCTCACTCTTACCCTTAACCTAACCCTAACCCTAAAACTAATCCTAACCCTAACCCTAACCCCTAACACTACCCCTAACAGTAACCCTAACCCTTATCCTTACCCTTTCCCTAACCATAACCCAAACCTAACCCTAACCCTTACCCTTATCCTAACCCTAACCCTAAGCATAACCCTAAACTTAACCCTATCCCTAACCCTAACACTACCCCTAAACCTTACCCTTACCCTAACCCTAAACGTAAACCTAAACCTAACTCTAAGCCTAATCCTTACCCTTACCAAAACCCTAACCCTAACCCTAACCCTAACACTTGCCCTTACCCTAATTCTTACCCTAACCCTAAACCGTACCCTAACCCTAACCCTAACCCTAATCCTTACTCTAAACTTAACCCTACCCCTAACCCTAACCCTAACCCCTCACCATAACCCTAATCCTAACCATAAACCTTACCCTTACCCTAACCCTAACCCTCCCTTAATGCTAACCTTAAATCTAACTCTAAACCTAACCCTAACCCTAACCCTAACCCTAAGGTTAACACTATCCCTAAAACTAACCCTAACACTTACACTTACCCTAACCCTAACCCTAACCCTAAACCTAACCCTAACCCTAACCCTAACCCTCACCCTTACCCTTACCCTAACCCTAACTCTAGCCCTTTCGCTTACCCTAACCCTAACCCTAAACCTAACTCTAACCCTAACTCTAACCCTAACGCTAACCCTAACCCTAAGCCTAACATTAACCCTAACCCTTACCCATACCCTAACCCTAAACCTAACTCTAAGCCTTACCCTTACCCTAACCCTAACCCTAAACCTAATGCTAAACCTAACCCTAAACCTTACCCTTACCCTAACCCTAACCCTAACACTTACCCTAACCCTAATCCTAACCCGAAACCCTAACCCTAACCCTAACCCTAACCCTAACACTTACCCTTACCCTAACCCTAACTTTAACCCTAACCCTAACCCTAATCCTAACCCTAACCCTTACCCTTACCCTAAACCTAGTCCTAAACCTAAATGTAACCCTAACCCTAACACTAACCGTAACCCTAACCCTAACCCTAATCTTAACCCTACCCCTAACCCTTACACTTACCCTAACTCTAACAGTAACATAATGATAACCCTAACCAACACCCTATCTCTTACCCTCCCCCTAACCCTAACCCTCCCCCTTACCCTTTTGCTAACCCTAACCCTAATCCTTACCCTAACCCGAACCCTAACCCTAAGCCTTACCCTAACCCTAACCCTTTCCCTAACCCTAACCCTAACCCTACCACTACCCTTAACCCTAACACTAACCCTAACCCTAAACCGTACCCTAACCCTAACCCTAACACTAATCCTTACCCTAACCCTAACCCTAACCCCTAACCCTAACCCTAAGCCTAACCCCTCACCATAACCCTAATCCTAACCATAACACTTACCCTTACTCTAACCCTAACCCTACGTTACTGCTAACCTTAAATCTAACTCTAAACCTAACACTAACCCTAACCCCTAACCCTAACCCTAACCCTTACCCTTACCCTAACACTAACCCTAACCTGAAGCCCAACCCTAAACCTATACATAACCCTTACCCTTACCCTCCCATAATCCTAACCCTAACCCTAACCCTAACCTTAACCCTGCCCCTTACCCTTACATTAACCCTAACCATAATCCTACTCTAAAACTAACCCTAACCCTAACCCTAACGCTAAAACTTAACCTTACCCTAAACCTAATCGTAACCATAACCCTAACCCCAAACCTAACCCTAACCCTAAACCTAACCCTACCCATTATCCTAAAACTAACCCTAACCCTAATCCTTACCCTAACCCTAAACCTAACCCTAACCCTCACCCTAACTCTTACACTTTCCCTTACCCTAACGCTAACCCCAACCTTAACCCTAAACCTAACCATAACCCTTACCCTTACACTAGCCCTAACCCTAAACCTAACCCTAACCCCAACATTAACGGTAACACTCACTCTTACCCTTAAACTAACCCTAACCCTAAACTTAACCTTAACCCTAACCCTAACCCCTAACACTAACCCTAACTGTAACCCTAACCCTTACCCTTACCCCTTCCCGAACCCAAACCTAACCCTAAACCTTACCCTTATCCTAACCGTAACCCTAACCCTAACCCTAAACTTTACCCTATCCCTAACCCTAACCCAACCCCTAACCCTTACCCTTAACCTAACCCCAACCCTAAACCTAAACCTAAATCTAAACCTAATCCTTACCCTTACCCAAACCCTAACCCTAAACCTAACCCTAACCCTTGCCCTTACCCTAACCCTAATCCTAACCCTAATTTGTACCCTAACCCTAACCCTAACCCTAGTCCTTACCCTAACCCTAACCCTAACCCTAACCCTAAGCCTAACCTCTCACCATAACCCTAATCCTAACCATAACCCTTACCTTTACCCTAACCCTAACCCTACCTTAATGCTAACCTTAAATCTAACTCTAAACCTAACCCTAACCCTAACCCCTAACTCTAACCCTAACCCTTACCCTTACCCTAACCCGAAACCTAACCTTAACCCTAACCCTAACCCTAACCCTTACCCTCACCCTAACCCTAACCCTAAACCTAACCCTAACCCTAACCGTAACTCTAACCCTTACCCTCACCCTAACCCTAACCCTAACACTTCCCTAACCCTAACCCTAACCCTAATCCTTACCCTAAACCTTACCCTTTCCCTAACCCTAACCCTAAACATAACTTTTACACTTACCCTAACCCTAACCCTAACCCTCACCCTTACCCTTACCCTAACCCTAAACCTAACCCTAACTCCAACCCTAACCCCTAACCCTAACACTAACCCTAACCCTAACGATTACCCTAACCCTAACCCTAATCCTAACCCTAACCCTAACCCTAACCCTTACCCTTACCCTAACCCTAACCCTAACCCTAAACGTAACCCTAACCCTAACCCTAACACTTGCACTTACCCTAACCCTAACCCGAACCCGAACCCTAACCCTAACCCTTACCGTTACTCTAACCATAACCATAACTTTAACTCTAACCCTAACCCTAAGCCTAACCCTTACCCTTTCCCTATCCCTATCCCTAATCCTTACCCTAACCCTAAACCTTACCCTTACGCTAGCCCTAACCTTAAACCTAACCCTAACCATAATCTTAACCCTAACCCTAACCCTAACCCTGACACTTACCCTTACACTAAACCTAACCCTAAACCGAACCCAAACCCTAACCCTTATCCTAACCCTAACCCTTACCCTAACCCTTATCCTAACCCTAACTTTAACCCTAACGCTAACACTTACACTTGCCCTAACTCTAACCCTAACCCTATCCCTAAACCTAACCCTAACACTAACCCTAACCCTTTCCCTTACCCTAACACTAACCCTAACCCTTACCCTTAACCTAACCCTAACCCTAACCTTAATGCTTACCCTAACCCTAACCCTAACCCTTACCCTAACCCTAACCCTAACACTAACACTTACCCTAACCCTAAACCTAACCCTTACACTAACCCTAACCCTAACCCTAACCCCTAACACTAACCCTAACCCTAATTCTCACCCTAACCCTAACCCTCACCCTAACCCTTAACCTAACCCTAACACTAACCCTTACCCTTACCCTAACACTAACCCTAACCTTAAGCCCAACCCTAAACCTATTCATAACCCTTACCCTTACCCTCCTATAACCCTAACCCTAACCCTAACCCTAACCCTAACCTTAACCCTGCCCCTTACCCTTACCCTAACCCTAACCATAACCCTACTCTAAAACTAACCCTAACCCTAACACTTAACCTTACCCTAACCCTAACCCTAACCCCATACCTAACCCTAAACGTAACCCTGATCCTTACCCTCAACCTAACCCTAACCCTAACCCTAATCCTTACCCTTACAGTAACCCTAACCCTAACGCTAAAACTTAACCTTACCCTAAACCTAATCGTAACCATAACCCTAACCCCAAACCTAACCCTAACAATAAACCTAACCCTACACATTATCCTAAACCTAACTCTAACCCTAATCCTTACCCTAACCCTAACCCTAACCCTAACCCTTACCCTAACTCTTACACTTTCCCTTACCCTAACCCTAACCCCAACCTTAAGCCTAAACCTAACCATAACCCTTACCCTTACACTAACCCTAACCCTAAACCTAACCCTAACCCCAACCCTAACACTAACACTCACTCTTACCCTTAAACTAACCCTAACCCTAAAGGTAACCCTAACCCTAACTCTAACCCCTAACACTAACCCTAACTGTAACCCTAACCCTTACCCTTACCCTTTCCTGAACCCAAACCTAACCCTAAACCTTACCCTTATCCTAACCCTAACCCTAACCCTAACCCTAAACTTAACCCTATCCCTAACCCTACCCCTACCCCTAACCCTTACCCTTAACCTAACCCTAACCCTAAACCTAAACCTAAATCTAAACCTAATCCTTACCCTTACCCAAACCCTAACCCTAACCCTAACCCTTGCCCTTACCCTAACCCTAACCCTAACCCTAACTCGTACCCTAACCCTAACCCTAACCCTAATCCTTACCCTAACCCTAACCCTAACCCTTACCCTAACCCTAACCCTACCTTAATGCTAACCTTAAATCTAACTCTAAACCTAACCCTAACCCTAACCCCTAACTCTAACCCTAACCCTTCCCCTTACCCTAACCCGAAACCTAACCTTAACCCTAACCCTAACCCTAACCCTTACCCACACCCTAACCCTAACCCTAAACCTAACCCTAACCCTAACCCTAACCCTTACCCTCACCCTAACCCTAACCCTAACACTTACCCTAACCCTAACCCTAACCCTAATCCTTACCCTAACCCTTACCCTTTCCCTAACCCTAATCCTAAACATAACTTTTACAGTTACCCTAACCCTAACCCTAACCCTCACCCTTACCCTTACCCTAACCCTAAACCTAACCCTAACTCCAACCCTAACCCCTAACCCTAACACTAAACCTAACCCTAACAATTACCCTAACCCTAAACCTAATCCTAACCCTAACCCTAACCCTAAACCTTACCCTTACCCTAACCCTAACCCTAACCCTAAACCTAACCCTAACATTAACCCTAACCCTTTCCCTTACCCTAACACTAACCCTAACCCTAAACCTAACACTTACCCTAACCCTAAACATAACCCTACCCATTACCCTAAACCTAAACTAACCCTAATCCTTACCCTAACCCTAACCCTAACCTAACCCTTACCCTAACTCTTACACTTTCCCTAACCCTAACCCTAACCCTATCCCCAACCTTAACCCTAAACTTAACCATAACCCTAACCCTTACCATAACCCTAACCCTAACCCTAAACCTAACCCTAAACCTAACCCTAACCCTAACCCTCACTCTTACCCTTAACCTAACCCTAACCCTAAAACTAATCCTAACCCTAACCCTAACCCCTAACACTACCCCTAACAGTAACCCTAACCCTTAACCTTACCCTTTCCCTAACCATAACCCAAACCTAACCCTAACCCTTACCCTTATCCTAACCCTAACCCTAAGCATAACCCTAAACTTAACCCTATCCCTAACCCTAACACTACCCCTAACCCTTACCCTTACCCTAACCCTAAACGTAAACCTAAACCTAACTCTAAGCCTAATCCTTACCCTTACCAAAACCCTAACCCTAACCCTAACCCTAACACTTGCCCTTACCCTAATTCTTACCCTAACCCTAAACCGTACCCTAACCCTAACCCTAACCCTAATCCTTACTCTAAACTTAACCCTACCCCTAACCCTAACCCTAACCCCTCACCATAACCCTAATCCTAACCATAAACCTTACCCTTACCCTAACCCTAACCCTCCCTTAATGCTAACCTTAAATCTAACTCTAAACCTAACCCTAACCCTAACCCTAACCCTAAGGTTAACACTATCCCTAAAACTAACCCTAACACTTACACTTACCCTAACCCTAACCCTAACCCTAAACCTAACCCTAACCCTAACCCTAACCCTCACCCTTACCCTTACCCTAACCCTAACTCTAGCCCTTTCGCTTACCCTAACCCTAACCCTAAACCTAACTCTAACCCTAACTCTAACCCTAACGCTAACCCTAACCCTAAGCCTAACATTAACCCTAACCCTTACCCATACCCTAACCCTAAACCTAACTCTAAGCCTTACCCTTACCCTAACCCTAACCCTAAACCTAATGCTAAACCTAACCCTAAACCTTACCCTTACCCTAACCCTAACCCTAACACTTACCCTAACCCTAATCCTAACCCGAAACCCTAACCCTAACCCTAACCCTAACCCTAACACTTACCCTTACCCTAACCCTAACTTTAACCCTAACCCTAACCCTAATCCTAACCCTAACCCTTACCCTTACCCTAAACCTAGTCCTAAACCTAAATGTAACCCTAACCCTAACACTAACCGTAACCCTAACCCTAACCCTAATCTTAACCCTACCCCTAACCCTTACACTTACCCTAACTCTAACAGTAACATAATGATAACCCTAACCAACACCCTATCTCTTACCCTCCCCCTAACCCTAACCCTCCCCCTTACCCTTTTGCTAACCCTAACCCTAATCCTTACCCGAACCCGAACCCTAACCCTAAGCCTTACCCTAACCCTAACCCTTTCCCTAACCCTAACCCTAACCCTACCACTACCCTTAACCCTAACACTAACCCTAACCCTAAACCGTACCCTAACCCTAACCCTAACACTAATCCTTACCCTAACCCTAACCCTAACCCCTAACCCTAACCCTAAGCCTAACCCCTCACCATAACCCTAATCCTAACCATAACCCTTACCCTTACTCTAACCCTAACCCTACGTTACTGCTAACCTTAAATCTAACTCTAAACCTAACACTAACCCTAACCCCTAACCCTAACCCTAACCCTTACCCTTACCCTAACCCGAACCCTAACTTTTACCCTAACCCTAATCCTAACCCTTACCCACACCCTAACCCTAACCCTAAACCTAAACCTAACCGTAACCCTAACCCTAACCCTTACCCTAACCCTAACCCTAACCTTAATGCTAACCCTAACCCTAACCCTAACTCTTATCCTAACCCTAACCCTAACCCTTAGCCTTACCCTAACCCTAACCCTAACCTTAATGCTAACACTAACCCTAAACCTAAGCCTTACCCTAATTCTAACCCTAACCTAATCCATATCCTAACCCGAACCCTAACCCTAACCCGTACCCTAACCCTTACAATTTCCTTAACCCTAACCCTAACCCAAACCATAACCCCAAGCTTAACCCTAAACCTAACCATAACCCTTACCCTTACCCTAACCCTAACCCTAAACCTAACCATAACCATAACCCTAACCCTAACCCTAACCCTCACCCTTACCCTTAACCTAACCCTAACCCTAAACCTAATCCTAACCCTAACCCTAACCGCTAACACTAACCCTAACAGTAACCCTAACCCTAACCCTTACCCTTTCCCTAACCCAAACCTAACCCTAACCCCTACCCTTATCCTAACCCTAACCCTAACCCTAAACTTAACCCTATCCCTAACCCTAACCCTACCCCTTACCCTTACCCTTACCCTAACCCTAACCCTAAACCTAAACCTAACTCTAAACCTAGTCCTTACCCTTACCCAAACCCTAACCCTAACCCTAACCCTAACCCTTGCCTTTACCCTAACCCTAACAAGAACCCTAAGCCTCACCCTAACACTAACCCTAACCCTAATCCTTACCCTAACCCTAACCCTAAATATAAACCCTAACCCTAACCCTAACCCTAACCCCTCACCATAACCCTAATCCTAACCATAACCCTTACCCTCACCCTAACCCTAACCCTAAACCTAACCCTTGCCTTTACCCTAACCCTAACAATAACCCTAAGCCTCATCTTAACCCTAACCCTAACCCTAACCCTAACCCGTACCCTAACCCGAACAATAAACTTTACCCTAAACCTAAACCTAACCCTTATCCACACCCTAACCTTAACCCTAAACCTAAACCTAACCCTAACCCTAACCCTAACCTAACCCTAACTCTTACCCTAACCCTAACCCTAACCCTTACCCTTAACCTAACCCTAACCCTAACCTTAATGCTAACCCTAACCCTAACCCTAACCCTTACCCTAACCCTAACCCTAACACTAACCCATACCCTAACCCTAACCCTAACCCCTAACCCTAACCCTAATGCTCACCCTAACACTAACCCTATCCCTTACCCTTACCCTAACACTAACCCTAACCTTAAGCCCAACCCTAAACCTATCCATAACCCTTACCCTTACCCTCCCATAACACTAACCCTAACCCTAAGCCTAACCCTAACCTTAACCCTGGCCCTTACCCTTACCCTAACCCTAACCCTAACCCTACTCTAAAACTAACCCTAACCATAACCCTAACCCTTAACCTTACCCTAACCCTAACCCTAACCCTATACCTAACCCTAAACGTAACCCTGATCCTTACCCTCACCCTAACCCCATACCTAACCCTAACCCTAACCCTAATCCTTACCCTTACTGTAACCCTAACCCTAACGCTAAAACTTAACCTTACCCTAAACCTAACCGTAACCATAACCCTAACCCCAAAACTAACCCTAACCCTAAACCTAACCCTACCCATTATCCTAAACCTAACCCTAACCCTAATCCTTACCCTAACCCTAACCCTAACCCTAACCCTTACACTAACTCTTATACATACCCTTACCCTAATCCTAACCCCAACCTTAACCCTAAACGTAACCATAACCCTTACCCTTACCCTAACTCTAACCCTAAACCTAACAATAACCCCAACCCTAACCCTAACACTCACTCTTACCCTTAAACTAACCCTAACCCTAAACTTAACCCTAACCCTAACCCTACCCCTAACACTAACCCTAACTGTAACCCTAACCCTTACCCTTACCCTTTCCCGAACCCAAACCTAACCCTAAACTTTACCCTTATCCTAACCCTAACACTAACCCTAACCCTAAACTTAACCCTATCCCTAACCCTAACCCTACCCCTAACCCTTACCCTTAACCTAACCCTAACCCTAAACCTAAACCTAACTCTAAACCTAATCCTTACTCTTAATCAAACCCTAACCCTAAACCTAACCCTAACCCTTGCCCTTACCCTAACCCTAACTCTAACCCTAACCCTAACCCTAACACTAATCCTTACCCTAACCCTAACCCTAACCCCTAACCCTAACCCTAAGCCTAACCTCTCACCATAACCCTAATCCTAACCATAACCCTTACCCTTACCCTAACCCTAACCCTAACCCTACTCGAATGCTAACCTTAAATCTAACTCTAAACCTAACCCTAACCCCTAACTCTAACCCTAACCCTTACCCTTACCCTAACCCGAAAACTAACCTTAACCCTAACCCTAACCCTTACCCACACCCTAACCCTAACCATAAACCTAACCCTAACCCTAACCCTAAACCTTACCCTCACCCTAACCCTAACCCTAACACTTACCCTATCCCTAACCCTAACCCTAATCCTTACCCTAAGCCTTACCCTTTCCCTAACCCTAATCCTAAACATAACTTTTACACTTACCCTAACCCTAACCCTAACCCTCACCCTTACCCTTACCCTAATCCTAACCCTAATGCTCACCCTAACCCTAACCCTAACCCTAACCCTTAACCTAACCCTAACATTAACCCTAACCCTTTCCCTTACCCTAACACTAACCCTAACCCTAAACCTAACACTTACCCTAACCCTAAACATAACCCTACCCATTACCCTAAACCTAACCTAACCCTAATCCTTACCCTAACCCTAACCCTAACCTAACCCTTACCCTAACTCTTACACTTTCCCTAACCCTAACCCTAACCCTATCCCCAACCTTAACCCTAAACTTAACCATAACCCTAACCCTTACCATAACCCTAACCCTAACCCTAAACCTAACCCTAAACCTAACCCTAACCCTAACCCTCACTCTTACCCTTAACCTAACCCTAACCCTAAAACTAATCCTAACCCTAACCCTAACCCCTAACACTACCCCTAACAGTAACCCTAACCCTTATCCTTACCCTTTCCCTAACCATAACCCAAACCTAACCCTAACCCTTACCCTTATCCTAACCCTAACCCTAAGCATAACCCTAAACTTAACCCTATCCCTAACCCTAACACTACCCCTAACCCTTACCCTTACCCTAACCCTAAACGTAAACCTAAACCTAACTCTAAGCCTAATCCTTACCCTTACCAAAACCCTAACCCTAACCCTAACCCTAACACTTGCCCTTACCCTAACCCTTACCCTAACCCTAAACCGTACCCTAACCCTAACCCTAACCCTAATCCTTACTATAAACCTAACCCTACCCCTAACCCTAACCCTAACCCCTCACCATAACCCTAATCCTAACCATAAACCTTACCCTTACCCTAGCCCTAACCCTCCCTTAATGCTAACCTTAAATCTAACTCTAAACCTAACCCTAACCCTAACCCTAAGGTTAACACTATCCCTAAAACTAACCCTAACACTTACACTTACCCTAACCCTAACCCTAACCCTAAACCTAACCCTAACCCTAACCCTAACCCTCACCCTTACCCTTACCCTAACCCTAACTCTAGCCCTTTCGCTTACCCTAACCCTAACCCTAAACCTAACTCTAACCCTAACTCTAACCCTAACGCTAACCCTAACCCTAAGCCTAACATTAACCCTAACCCTTACCCATACCCTAACCCTAAACCTAACTCTAAGCCTTACCCTTACCCTAACCCTAACCCTAAACCTAATGCTAAACCTAACCCTAAACCTTACCCTTACCCTAACCCTAACCCTAACACTTACCCTAACCCTAATCCTAACCCGAAACCCTAACCCTAACCCTAACCCTAACCCTAACACTTACCCTTACCCTAACCCTAACTTTAACCCTAACCCTAACCCTAATCCTAACCCTAACCCTTACCCTTACCCTAAACCTAGTCCTAAACCTAAATGTAACCCTAACCCTAACACTAACCGTAACCCTAACCCTAACCCTAATCTTAACCCTACCCCTAACCCTTACACTTACCCTAACTCTAACAGTAACATAATGATAACCCTAACCAACACCCTATCTCTTACCCTCCCCCTAACCCTAACCCTCCCCCTTACCCTTTTGCTAACCCTAACCCTAATCCTTACCCGAACCCGAACCCTAACCCTAAGCCTTACCCTAACCCTAACCCTTTCCCTAACCCTAACCCTAACCCTACCACTACCCTTAACCCTAACACTAACCCTAACCCTAAACCGTACCCTAACCCTAACCCTAACACTAATCCTTACCCTAACCCTAACCCTAACCCCTAACCCTAACCCTAAGCCTAACCCCTCACCATAACCCTAATCCTAACCATAACCCTTACCCTTACTCTAACCCTAACCCTACGTTACTGCTAACCTTAAATCTAACTCTAAACCTAACACTAACCCTAACCCCTAACCCTAACCCTAACCCTTACCCTTACCCTAACCCGAACCCTAACTTTTACCCTAACCCTAATCCTAACCCTTACCCACACCCTAACCCTAACCCTAAACCTAAACCTAACCGTAACCCTAACCCTAACCCTTACCCTAACCCTAACCCTAACCTTAATGCTAACCCTAACCCTAACCCTAACTCTTATCCTAACCCTAACCCTAACCCTTAGCCTTACCCTAACCCTAACCCTAACCTTAATGCTAACACTAACCCTAAACCTAAGCCTTACCCTAATTCTAACCCTAACCTAATCCATATCCTAACCCGAACCCTAACCCTAACCCGTACCCTAACCCTTACAATTTCCTTAACCCTAACCCTAACCCAAACCATAACCCCAACCTTAACCCCAAACCTAACCATAACCCTTACCCTTACCCTAACCCTAACCCTAAACCTAACCATAACCATAACCCTAACCCTAACCCTAACCCTCACCCTTACCCTTAACCTAACCCTAACCCTAAACCTAATCCTAACCCTAACCCTAACCGCTAACACTAACCCTAACAGTAACCCTAACCCTAACCCTTACCCTTTCCCTAACCCAAACCTAACCCTAACCCCTACCCTTATCCTAACCCTAACCCTAACCCTAAACTTAACCCTATCCCTAACCCTAACCCTACCCCTTAACCTTACCCTTACCCTAATCCTAACCCTAAACCTAAACCTAACTCTAAACCTAGTCCTTACCCTTACCCAAACCCTAACCCTAACCCTAACCCTAACCCTTGCCTTTACCCTAACCCTAACAAGAACCCTAAGCCTCACCCTAACACTAACCCTAACCCTAATCCTTACCCTAACCCTAACCCTAAATCTAAACCCTAACCCTAACCCTAACCCTAACCCCTCACCATAACCCTAATCCTAACCATAACCCTTACCCTCACCCTCACCCTAACCCTAACCCTAACCCTAAACCTAACCCTTGCCTTTACCCTAACCCTAACAATAACCCTAAGCCTCATCCTAACCCTAACCCTAACCCTAACCCTAACCCGTACCCTAACCCGAACAATAAACTTTACCCTAAACCTAAACCTAACCCTTATCCACACCCTAACCTTAACCCTAAACCTAAACCTAACCCTAACCCTAACCCTAACCTAACCCTAACTCTTACCCTAACCCTAACCCTAACCCTTACCCTTAACCTAACCCTAACCCTAACCTTAATGCTAACCCTAACCCTAACCCTAACCCTTACCCTAACCCTAACCCTAACACTAACCCATACCCTAACCCTAACCCTAACCCCTAACCCTAACCCTAATGCTCACCCTAACACTAACCCTATCCCTTACCCTTACCCTAACACTAACCCTAACCTTAAGCCCAACTCTAAACCTATCCATAACCCTTACCCTTACCCTCCCATAACACTAACCCTAACCCTAAGCCTAACCCTAACCTTAACCCTGGCCCTTACCCTTACCCTAACCCTAACCCTAACCCTACTCTAAAACTAACCCTAACCCTAACCCTAACCCTTAACCTTACCCTAACCCTAACCCTAACCCCATATCTAACCCTAAACGTAACCCTGATCCTTACCCTCACCCTAACCCCATACCTAACCCTAACCCTAACCCTAATCCTTACCCTTACTGTAACCCTAACCCTAACGCTAAAACTTAACCTTACCCTAAACCTAACCGTAACCATAACCCTAACACCAAAACTAACCCTAACCCTAAACCTAACCCTACACATTATAATAAACCTAACCCTAACCCTAACACTAATCCTTACCCTAACCCTAACCCTAACCCCTAACCCTAACCCTAAGCCTAACCTCTCACCATAACCCTAATCCTAACCATAACCCTTACCCTTACCCTAACCCTAACCCTAACCCTACTCGAATGCTAACCTTAAATCTAACTCTAAACCTAACCCTAACCCCTAACTCTAACCCTAACCCTTACCCTTACCCTAACCCGAAAACTAACCTTAACCCTAACCCTAACCCTTACCCACACCCTAACCCTAACCATAAACCTAACCCTAACCCTAACCCTAAACCTTACCCTCACCCTAACCCTAACCCTAACACTTACCCTATCCCTAACCCTAACCCTAATCCTTACCCTAAGCCTTACCCTTTCCCTAACCCTAATCCTAAACATAACTTTTACACTTACCCTCACCCTAACCCCATACCTAACCCTAACCCTAACCCTAATCCTTACCCGTACAGTAACCCTAACCCTAACGCTAAAACTTAACCTTACCCTAAACATAACCGTAACCATAACCCTAACCCCAAACCTAACCCTACCCATTATCCTAAACCTAACCCTAACCCTAATCCTTACCCTAACCCTAACCCTAAACCTAACCCTTACACTAACTCTTATACATTCCCTTACCCTAACCCTAACCCCAACCTTAACGCTAAACCTAACCATAACCCTTACCCTTACCCTAACTCTAACCGTAAACCTAACCCTAACCCCAAATCTAACCCTAACACTCACTCTTACCCTTAAGCTAACCCTAACCCTAAACTTAACCCTAACCCTAACCCTAACCCCTAACACTAACCCTAACTGTAACCCTAACCCTTAGCCTTACTCTTTCCCGAACCCAAACCTAACCCTAAACCTTACCCTTATCCTAACCCTAAACCTAACCCTAACCCTAAACTTAACCCTATCCCTAACCCTAACCCTACCCCTAACCCTTACCCTTAACCTAACCCTAACCCTAAACCTAAACCTAACTCTAAACCTAATCTTTCCCTTACCCAAACCCTAACCCTAACCCTAACCCTAACCCTTGCCCTTACCCTAACCCTAACTCTAACCCTAACCCTAACCCTAACCCTAATACTTACCCTAACCCTAACCCTAACCCCTAACCCTAACCCTAACCCTAACCTCTCACCATAACCCTAATCCTAACCATAACCCTTAACCTTACCCTAACCATAACCCTACCTTAATGCTAACCTTAAATCTAACTCTAACCCTAACCCTAACCCCTAACTCTAACCCTAACCCTTACCCTTACCCTAACCCGAAACCTAACCTTAACCCTAACCCTAACCCTAACCCTTACCCACACCCTAACCCTAACCATAAACCTAACCCTAACCCTAACCCTAACCCTTACCCTCACCCTAACCCTAACCCTAACACTTACCCTAACCCTAACCCTAACCCTAATCCTTACCCTAAGCCTTACCCTTTCCCTAACCCTAATCCTAAACATAACTTTTACACTTACCCTAACCCTAACCCTAACCCTCACCCTTACCCTTACCCTAACCCTAAACCTAACCCTAACTCCAACCCTAACCCCTAACCCTAACACTAACCCTAACCCTAACAATTACCCTAACCATAACCCTAATCCTAACCCTAAACCTAACCCTTACCCTTACCCTAACCATAACCCTAACCCTAAACCTAAACCTAACCCTAACCCTAACACTTACACTTACCCTAACCCTAACCCTAACCCGAACCCTAACCCTAACCCTTACCGTTCCCTAACCATAACCATAACTTTAACTCTAACCCTAACTCTAAGCCTAACCCTTACCCTTTCCCTATCCCTATCCCTAATCCTAACCCTAACCCTAAAACTTACCCTTACGCTAACCCTAACCTTAAACCTAACCCTAACCATAACCTTAACCCTAACCCTAACCCTAACCCTGACACTTACTCTTATACTAAACCTAACCCTAAATCTAACCCAAACCCTAACCCTTATCGTAACCCTAACCCTTACCCTAACCCTTATCCTAACCCTAACTCTAACCCTAACGCTAAGACTTACACTTGCCCAAACTCTAACCCTAACCCTAACCCTAAACCTAACCCTAACACTAACCCTAACCCTTTCCCTTACCTAACACTAACCCTAACCCTAAACCTAACACTTACCCTTACCCTAAACCTAACCGTAAACCTAACCCTTAACCTAACCCTAACCCTAACCCCTAACCCTAAACCTAACCCTAACCCGAACTCTAACCCTTAACCTTACCCTAACCTAACCCTAACCCTAACCCTTACCCTAACCCTAACCCTAACCCTAACACTCACCCCTAACCCTAACCCTAACCCTAATGCTCACCCTAACCCTAACCCTAACCCTAACACTTAGCCTTACCCTAACCCTAACCCTAACCCTAACCCCTAACCCTAACCCTAACCCTAACCTCTCACCATAACCCCAATCCTAACCATAACTCTTACCCTTACCCTAACCCTAACCCTACCTTAATGCTAACCTTAAATCTAACTATAAACCTAACCCTAACCCTAACCCCTAACTCTAACCCTAACCCTTACCCTTACCCTAACCCTAACCCTAACCCTTACCCTAACCCTAACCCTAACACTAAACCTTACCCTAACCCTAACCCTAACCCTTACACTAACCCTAACCCTAACCCTAACCCTAAGCCTTAACGTAACCCTAACCCTAACCCTTAGCCTTACCCTAAACCTAACCCTAACCTTAATGCTAACACTACCATTAAACCTAAGCCTTACCCTAACTCTAACCCTAATCCTAATCCATATCCTAACCCGAACCCTAACCCTAACCTGTACCCTAACCCTTACAATTTCCTTAAACCTAACCCTAATTCTAACCCTAAACCCAACCTTAACCCTAAACCTAACCATAACATTACCCATACCCTAACCCTAATCCTAAACCTAACCGTAACCGTAACCCTAACCCTAACCCTCACCCTCACCCTTAACCTAACCCTAACCCTAAACCTAATCCTAACCCTAACCCTAACCCCTAATACTAACCCTAACAGTAACCCTAACCCTAACCCTTACCCTTTCCCTAACCCAAAACTAACCCTAACCCTTACCCTTATCCTAACCCTAACCCTAACCCTAAACTTAACCCTATCCCTAACCCTAACCCAACCCCTAACCCTTACCCTTACCCTTACCCTAACCCTAAACCTAAACCTAACTCTAAACCTAATCCTTACCCTAACCCAAACCCTAACCTTAACCCTAAACCTAACCCTAAACCTTGCCCTTACCCTAACCCTAACAATAACCCTAAGCCTCACCCTAACCCTAACCCTAACCCTAATCCTTACCCTAACCCTAACTCTAACCCCTAACCCTAACCCTAAACCTAACCCCTCACCATAACCCTAATCCTAACTATAACCCTTACCCTTACCCTAACCCTATCCCTACCTTAATGCTAACCTTAAATCTAACTGTAAACCTAACCCTAACCCTAACCCCTAACCCTAACCCTAACCCTTACCCTTACCCTAACCCGAACCCTAACCTTTACCCTACCCCTAACCCTAACCTTTACCCACACCCTAACCCTATCCCTAAACATAACCCTAACACTAAACCTAACCCTAACGCTTACCCTTACCCTAACCCTATCCCTAACCTTAAGGCTAACTCTAAACCTAACCCTAACTCTTACCCTAACCCTAAACCTAACCCTTACCCTTAACCTAACCCTAACCCTAACCTTAATGCTAACCCTAACCCTAACCCTAAGCCTTACCCTAACTCTAACCCTAACCCTAATCCATATCCTAACCAGAACCCTAAACCTAACCCTAACCCTAACCCTTACAATTTCCTTCATCCTAATCATTACCGTAACACTAACATTAACCCTAACCCTAAAACTAAACCTAACGCTTACACTTACCCTAAACGTAACCCTAACCCTAATCCTAACCCTCACCCTTACGCTTACCCTAACCCTAACTCTAACCCTAACCCCAACATTAACCCTAAACCTAACCATAACCTTACCCATACCCTAACCCTAATCCTAAACCTAACCATAACCCTAACAGTAACCCTAACCCTCACCCTCAACCTTAACCTAACCCTAACCCTAAACCTAATCCTAACCCTAACCCTAACCCCTAACACTAACCCTAACAGTAACCCTAATCCTAACCCTTACCCTTTCCCTAACCCAAAACTAACCCTAACCCTTACCCTTATCCTAACCCTAACCCTAACCCTAAACTTAACCTTATCCCTAACCCTAACCCTACCCCTAACCCTTACCCTTACCCTAACCCTAACCCTAAACCTAAACCTAACTCTAAACCTAATCCTTACCCTTACCCAAACCCTAACCCTAACCCTAAACCTAACCCTAACCCTTACCCTTACCCTAACCCTAACCCTAAACCTAACGCTAACCCTAACCCGAAACCTTACCCTTACCCTAACCCTAACCCTAACACTTACCCTTACCCTAATCCTAACCCTAACCCCTAACCCTAACCCTAACCCTAACACTTACCCTAACCCTAACCCTAACCCTAACCCTAACCCTTAAACTTACCCTAAACCTAACCCTAACCCTAACCCTTACCCTAACCCCTAACCCTAACCCTAACCCTTACACTTACCCTAAGCCTAACCCTAACCTTAATGCTAACCCTAACCCTAACCCTAACTCTTACCCTAACCCTAACCCTAACTCTTACCCTTACCCTAACCATAACTTTAACACTAACCCTAACCCTAATCCTAACCCTAACCCTTACCCTTACCCTAAACCTAGTCCTAAACCTAAACGCAAGCCTAACCCTAACCCTAACCGTAACCGCTAACCCTAACCCTAACCTTAACCCTACACCTAACCCTTACACTTACCCTAACTCTAACTGTAACATAATGCTACCCTAACCATAATCCTAACTCTTACACTCACCCTAACCCTAACCCTCCCCCTTACCCTTATGCTAACCCTAACCCTAACCCTAACCTTACCCTAACCCTAACCCTAACCCTGACACTTACCCTTACACTAAACCTAACCCTAAACCTAACCCTAAACCTAACCTTTATCCTAACCCTAACCCTTACCCTAACCGTCATCCTAACCCTAACTCTAATCCTAACGCTAACACTTGTACTTGCCCTAACTCTAACCCTAACCCTAACCCTAAAACTAACACTTACCCTTAACCTAAACCTAACCCTAACCCTAACCCCTAACCCTAAACCTAACCCGAACCCTAACTCTAACCCTTAACCTTACCCTAACCTAACCCTAACCCTAACCCTTACCCTAACCCTAACCCTAACCCTAACCCCTAACCCTAATCCTCACCTGAACCCTACACCTAACCCTTACACTTATCCTAACTCTAACCGTAACATAATGCTAACCCTAACCCTAACCCTAACTCTTACACTCACCCTAACAATAACCCTCCCCCTTACCCTTATGCTAACCCTAACCCTAAACCTTACCCTAAACCTAACCCTAACCCAAACCCTAACTCTAACCTTAAACCTAACCCTAACCCTAAACCTAACCCTTACACTTACCCTAAACCTAACCCTAACCCTAGGCCTAACAATACCCTTACCCTTACCCTAACCCTAACCCTAAACCTAACCCTAAACCTAACCCTAACCCTTCCCCTAACTAAACACTAACACTAACACTTACCCTAAACCTAACACTAACACTTAACCTAAACCTAACACTAACCCTATCCCTAAACATAACCCCTAAACATAACCCTAACCCTAACCCTAACTCTAACACTTACCCTTACCCTAACCCTAACCCTAACCCTTACCCTAACCCTAACCCTAACCCTTACCCTAACACTAACCCTAACCCCTAACACTAACCCTAACCCTAACGCTCACCCTAAAACTAACCCTAACCCTAATCCTTAACCTAACCCTAACCATAAACCTAAACCTTACCCTTACACTAACCCTAACCCTAACCTTAACCCTAACCCTAACCCTAACCCTAACCCTTACCCTCACCCTAACCCTAACCCTAACACTCACCCTAACCCTAACCCTAACCCTAATCCTTACCCTAACCCTTTCTCTTTCCCTAAACCTAATCCTAAACATAACTTTTACGCTTAACCTAACCCTAACCCTAACCCTCACCCTTAACCTTACCCTAACACTAAACCTAACGCTAAGTCCAACCCTAACCCCTAACCGTAACCTTAACTCTAACCCTAACAATAACCCTAACCCTAACCCTAATCCTAACCCTAACCCTAACCCTAACCCTTAACCTTACCCTAACCCTAAACCTAAGCCTAAGCCTAACCCTAACCCTAACCCTAACCCTTACCCTTACCCTAACCCTAACCCTAACGCTAACCCTAATCCTAACCCTAACCCTAACCCTAACACTTACACTTACCCTAACCCTAACCCTAACCCGAACCCTAACCCTAACCCTTACCGTTACCCTAACCATAACCATAACTTTAACCCTAACCCTAACCCTAAGCCTAACCCTTACCCTTTCCCTATCCCTATCCCTAATCCTAACCCTAACCCTAAACCTTACCCTTACGCTAACCCTAACCTTAAACCTAACCCTAACAATAATCTTAACCCTAACCCTAACCCTAACCCTGACACTTACCCTTACAGTAAACCTAACCCTAAACCTAACCCTAACCCTAACCCTTATCCTAACCCTAACCCTTACCCTAACCCTTATCCTAACCCTAACTCTAACCCTAAGGCTAACACTTACCCTTGCCCTAACTTTAACCCTAACCCTAACCCTAAACCTAACCCTAACACTAACCCTTACACTTTCCCTTACCCTAACACTAACCCTAAACCTAAACCTAACATTTACCCTTACACTAAACCTAACCCTAACCCTAACCCTTAACCTAACCCTAACCCTAACCCCTAACCCTAAACCCAACCCTAACCCTATCTCTAACCCTTAACCTTACCCTAACCTAACCCTAACCCTAACCCTTACCCTAACCCTAACCCTAACCCTAACCCCTAACCCTAACCCTAACCCTAATGCTCACCCTAACCCTAACCCTAACCCTTAACCTAACCCTAACCCTAACACTTAGCCGTACCCTAAAACTAACCATAACCCTAACTCTCACCATAACCCTAATCCTAACCATAACCCTTACCCTTACCCTAACCCTAACCGTTACCCTAACCCTAACCCTAACACTAACCCTTAACCTAACCCTAACCCTAACACTTACACTAACCCTAACCTTAACCCTAACCCTAACCCTAAGCATTAACGTAACCCTAACCCTAACCCTTAGCCTTACCCTAACCCTAACCCTAACCTTAATGCTAACCCTAACCCTAAACCTAAGTCTAACACTAACTCTAACCCTAAACCTAATCCATATCCTAACCCGAACCCTAAACCTAACCCGTACCCTAAACCTTACAATTTCCTTAACCCTAACCCTAACTCTAACCCTAACCCCAACCCTAACCCTAAACCTAACCATAACCCTTACCCTTACCCTCACCCTAACCCTAACCCTAAACCTAACCATAACCCTAACCCTAACCCTAACCCTCACACTTACCCTTAACCTAACCCTAACCCTAATCCTAAACCTAACCCCTAAACATAACCCTAACCCTAACCCTAACTCTAACACTTACCCTTACCCTAACCCTAACCCTAACCCTAAACCTAACCATAACCCTAACCCTAACCCTAACCCTCACACTTATTTTTAACCTAACCCTAACCCTAAACCAAATCCTAACCCTAACCCTAACCCTAACCCTAACCCTAATCCTAACCCTAACCCTTACCCTTACTCTAACCCTAACCCTAACCCTAACCCTTACCCTAACCCTAACCCTAACCCTAACCCTCACACTTACCCTTAACCTAACCCTAATCCTAACCCTAACCCTAACCCTAACCCTAAACCTAACCATAACCCTTACCCTTACCCTTACCCTAACCCTAACCCTAACCCTAACCCTAACCCTTATACTAACCCTAACCCTAACCCTAACCCTAACCCTAACCTAACCCTTACCCTTACCCTAACCCTAACCCTAACCTTAATGCAAAGCCTAACCGTAACCCTAACACTTACGCTTACCCTAACCCTAACCCTAACCCTAACCCTTACCCTTAGCCTAACCCTAACCCTAACCCTAACACTTACCCTTACCCCACCCTAAGCCTAACCCTAATCCTAACCCTAACACTTACTCTAACCCTAACCCTAACCCTAACCCTTACACTTACCCTTACCCTAACCCTAACATTAACCCCAACCCTAAACCTAAACCTAACCCGAACCCTAACCCTTACCCTAATCCTAAACCTAAGCCTAACCCTAACACTTACCCTTTCCCTAAACCTAACCCTAACCCTAACCCTTACCCTTACCTTAAACCTAACCCTAACCCTAACACTAACCTTAACCCTAACACTAACATTAACCCTAACGTTTACCCTTACCCTAACCCTAACCCCAACCTTAATGCTAACACTAACCCTATCCCCAAACCTTACCCAAATTCTAACCCTAACAATAATCCTTATCCTAACCCTAACCCTAAACCTAACTTTTACCCTTACCCTAACCCTAACACTAACCTAAATTCTAACCCTAAACCTAACCCTAAACCTAACCCAACCCATTACCCTTAACCTAACCCTAACCCTAACCTTAATGCTAACCCTAACCCTAACCCTAAACCTTACCCTAACCTTAACACTAAACCCACTCCTTACCCCAAGCGTAAACCTAACGCTAACCCTAACCCTTCCCCTTCCCTTTTCCCTAACCCTAACCCTAACCCTAACCCTTACCCTAAACCTAACCCTAACCCTAACCCTAACCCTTACCCTAACCCTAACCCTAAAGATAAACCTAACCCTTACCCTTACCCTAAACCTAAACCTAAACATAACCCTAACCCTTACCCTAACCCTAACCCTAACCCTAACCTAACGCTTACCCTTACCCTAACCTTAACCCTAACCATTATGCTAACCCTAACCCCAAACATAACACTTACCCTTACCATAAAATAACCCTAACCCTAACCCTAACCCTTAATCTAACCCAAAGCGTAACCCTAACGTTAACCCTTAACCAAATCCTAACCCTAGCCCTAACCCTAAACTTAACCCTAACACTAACCCTAACCCTAACCCTTACCCTTACCATAACCCTAACCCTAACCTTAATGCTAACACTAACCCTAAACCTAACCCTTACCCTAACCCTAACCCCAACCATAACCCTATTCCTAACCCTAAACATAAACGTAACCCTAACCCTCACCCTTACCCTTACCCTTTCCCTAAACCTAACCCTAACCCTAACCCTTACACTTACCCTAACCCTAACCCTAACCCTAAACTTAACCCTAACCCTAACCCTAACCCTAAGCCTTGCCCTTACCCTAACCCTATCCCTAAACCAAACCCTAACCCTTACCCTTAACCTAACCCTAACCCTAACCCTAACACTAACCCTAACTCTAACCCTTACCCTAATCCCAAACCTAACCCTAACCCTAACCCTAATCCTTGTCCTAAACCTAAATCTAACCCTAACCCTAACCCTTACCCTTACCCTAAACCTAACCCTAACCCTAACCCTAACCCTAAACCTAACCCTAAAACTAACTGTAACCCTTACCCTTACCTGAACCTTAAACCTAAACCTAAACCTAACCTTTACCCTAACCCTAATCCTAACCCTAACCCTAACCCTAACCCTTACCCTAACCCTAAACCTAAACCTAACTCTAACCGTTACCCAAATCCTAACCCTAACCTTAACTCTAACCTTATCCCTAACCCTAACCCTAAACCTAACCCTTACCCTAAAACTAAACTTAATGCTAACCCTAACCCTAACCCTAACCCTTCCCCTAACCCTAACCCTAACCCTAATATTTACACTAACCGTAACCCTAACCCTAACCCTAACCTTTACCCTTACCCTTTCACTAACCCTAACCCTAAACCTTACCCTTACCCTAACCCTAACCCTAACCCTAACCCTAACCTTAACCCTAACCCTAATCCTAAACCTAACCCTTACCCTTACCCTAACCCTAACCCTAAACCTAACCCTAATCCTCATCCTTACTCTAACCCTAACCCTAAACCTAACCCTAACCCTAACCCTAACCCTAAACCTAACTTTAAACCTAACCCTAACCCTAACCCTACCCCTTACCCTTACCCTAACCCTAACCCTAACCTTAATGCTCACCCTAACCCTAACCCTTACCCTAACCCTAAGCCTAACCCTACCCTTACCCTTACCCTAACTCTAACCCTAACCTTAACCCTAACCCTAACCCTAACCCTAATGCTTACCCTAACCCTAACCCTAAAGATAACCCTAACCCTTACCCTTACCCTAACCCTAAACCTAAACCTAAACCTAACCCTTACCCTAACCCTAACCTAAACCTAAAACTAACCCTTACACTTACCCTAACCCTAACCCTAAATTTAATGCTAACCCTAACTCTAACCCTAACCCTTACCCTTACCCTAACCCTAAACCTAACCCTAACGCTTACCCTAACCCTAACCCTAAAGATAACCCTAACCCTAATCCTTACCCTAAACGTAACCCTAACCCTAACCCTAACCCTTACCCTTACCCTTTCGCTAACCCTAAACCTAAACCTAACCCTTACACTTAACCTAAGTCTAACCCTAACCCTAACCCTAACATTAACCCTAACCCTAACCCTAACCCTTACCCGAACGCTAACCCTAACCCTAACCCTTATCCTTACCCTAACCCTAACCCTAACCCTAACCCTTACCATAACCCTAAACCTAACCTTAACCCTGACCCTAACCCTAACCCTAACCCTTACCCTTACCCTAACCGTAACCCTAACCTCAATGCTAACCCTAACCCTAAACCTAACCCTTACCCTAACCCTAACCCTAAACCTAATCCTTACCCTCAACGTAACCCTGATCCTAACCCTAACCCTTACCCTTTCCCTTTCCCTAATCCTAAACCAAACCCTTACCCTTACCGTAACCCTAACCCTAACCCTAAACCCAACCCTAATCCTAACCCTTACCCTAACCCTAAACCTAACACTAAACCTAAACCTAACACTAACCCTAACATTAACCCTAAAACTTACCCTAAATCTAACCCTAACCCTAAACCTTACCCTTACCCTAACCCTAACCCTAAACCTAACCCTCACCCTTTCCCTTACATTAACCGTAACCCTAACCCTAAACCTGACCCTAAACCTAACCCTTACCCTTGCCCTACCCTAACCCTAACTCTAACCCTAATCCTTATCCTTAGCATAACCCTAACCCTAACTCTAACCCTAACCCTTAGACTTAACCTAACCCTAACCCTAACACTTACCTGAAACCTAACCCTCAACCTAATCCTAACCCTAACCCTTACCCTTAACCTAACCCTAACCCTAACCTTAACCCCAACCCTAAACATAACCCTAACCCTAACCCTAACCCTAACCCTAACCCTTACCCTACCCTAAGCCTAACACTAACCCTAACCCTAACACTTACACTAACACTAACCCTACTCCTAACCCTTACCCTTACCCTAACCCTAACCTTAACGTTAACCCTAACCCTGACCCTAACCGTAACCCTAACCCTTACCCTAAAACTAAACTTAATGCTAACCCTAACCTTAACCCTAACCCTTACCCTAACACTAACCCTAACCCTAATCCTTACTCTAAACGTAACCCTGACCCTAACCCTTAACCTTACCCTTTCGCTTACCCTTAATCTAACCCTAACTCTTACCCAAATCCTAACCGTAACCTTAACCCTAACCTTAACCCTTACCCTAACCCTAACCCTAACACTAACCCTAACCTAAACCCTAACCCTAACCCTAACCCTAACCCTTACCTTTACCCTAATGCTAAACCTAACCATAACCCTTATCCTTACCCTAACCCTAACCCTAAACCTAACCCTAACCCTTACCATAACCCTAAACCTAACCTAAACCCTAACCCTAAACCTAACCCTAACCCTTACCCTTACCCTAACCCTAACCCTAACCTCAATGCTAACCCTAACCCTAACCCTAACCCTTACCCTAACCCTAATCCTAAACCTAATCCTTACCCTCACCGTAACCCTGATCCTAACCCTAAACCTTACCCTTTCCCTTTCCCTAACCCTAAACCAAACCCTTACCCTTACCCTAAACCTAACCTTAACCCTAACCCTAACTCCAACCCTAACCCTTACCCTTAACCTAACCCTAAGCCTAACACTTACTCTTACATTAACCCTAACCCTATACCTAACCCTAATCCTAACCCTTACCCTAACCCTAAACCTAACACTAAACCTAACCCTAACCCTTTCCCTAAACCTAACCCTAACCCTTACAATAACCATAAACCTAACCCTACCCCTAACACTTACCCTTACTCTAACCCTAACCCTAACACTAACCCTAACATTAACCCTAAAACTTACCCTAAATCTAACCCTAAACCTAAACCTTACCCTTACCCTAACCCTAACCCTAAACCTAACCCTAACCCTTTCCCTTACATTAACCGTAACCCTAACCCTAAACCTGACACTAAACCTAACCCTTACCCTTGCCCTACCCTAAACCTAACTCTAACCCTAATCCTTATCCTTAGCATAACCCTAACCCTAACTCTAACCCTAACCTTAGACTTACCCTAACCCTAACCCTAACCCTAACACTTACCTGAAACCTAACCCTCACCCTAATCCTAACCCTAACCCTAACCCTTACCCTTAGCGTAACCCTAACCCTAACCCTAACCTTAACCGCAACCCTAAACCTAACCCTAACCTGAACCCTAACCCTCACCCTAACCCTAACCCTGACCCTAAGCCTAACCCTAACACTTACCCTTGCCATAACCCTAACCCTAACCTAACCCTAACCCTTACGCTAACCCTAACCCTAACCCAAACCCTTACCCTAATCTTAACCCTAACCCTAACCACTAACCCTAACCCTTACTCTAACCCTAACCCTAAACCTAACCCTAACCCTTACCTTTACCCTAACCCTAACTCTAACCTTAATGCTAAAGCTAACCCTAACACTAACCCTTAGCATTACCTTAACCCTACCCCTAGCCCTAACACTTACCCTTACCCTAACCCTAACCCTAAGCCTAACCTTAATGCTAACCCTAACCCTAACCCTAAACCTTACCCTAACTCTAACACTGAACCTACTCCTTACCCTAACCGTAACCCTAACCCTAACCCTAACCCTTACCCTAAACCTAACCCTAAAGATAACCCTAACCCTTACCCTTACCCTAACCCTAAACCTAAACCTAACACTAACCCTTAACCTAACCCTAACCCTAACCCTAAACCTAACACTTACCCTTACCCTAACCCTAACCCTAACCTTAATGCTAACCCTAACCGTAACCATAACACTTATGCTTATCCTAACCCTAACCCTAACCCTAACCCTTACCCTTAGCCTAACCCTAACCCTAACCCTAACACTTACCCTTACCCCACCCTAAGCCTAACCGTAACCCTACTCCTAACACTTACCCTAACCCTTACCCTAACCCTAACACTAACCTAAATGCTAACCCTAAACCTAACCCTAAACCTAACCCTAACCCAAACCATTACCCTTAACCTAACCCTAACCCTAACCTTAATGCTAACCCTAACCCTAACGCTAACCCTTACCCTAACCCTAACACTAAACCTACTCCTTACCCTAACCCTTAACCTAACCCTAACCCTAACCCTAAACCTAACCCTTACCATTACCCTAACCTTAACCCTAACCTTAACCCTAACCTGACCCTAACCCTAACCCTTACCCTTACCCTAAACCTAACCCTAAACCTAACCCTAACCCTCATCCTTACCCTAACCCTAACCCTAAACCTAACACTACCCCTTACCCTTACCCTAACCCTAACCCTAAACTTAATGCTCACCCTAAACCTAACCCTTACCCTAACCCTAACCCTAACACTAACACTAATCCTTACCCTAACCGTAACCCTGAACCTAACCCTAACCCTTACCATTTCCCTTTCCCTAACCCTAACCCTAACCCTAAACCTAACCCTAAACCTAGCCCTAAACCTAACCCTAACCCTTACCCTAATCCTAACCCCAACCCTTATAATATCCCTAAACCGAACCCTACCCCTAAAACTTACCCTTACTCTAACCCTAACCCTAAACCTAACCCTAACCCTTACCCTTACCCTAACCATAACCCTAACCCTAAACCTGACCCTAACCCTAATCCTTAAACTTACCCTCCCCTAACCATAACCCTATCCTTAACCCTTACCCTAACCCCTAACCCTAACCCTAACCCTTACCCTAACAATTACCCTTACCCTAACCCTAACCCTAATCCTAACACTTACCCGAAACCTAACCCTCACCCTAATCCTAACCCTAACCCTTACCCTTACCCTAACCCTAACCCTAACCTTAACCCCAACCGTAAATCTAACCCTAACCCTAACCCTTACCCTTACCCTAACCCTAACCCTAAACTTATCCCCAACCCTAACCCTAACCCTAAACCTAAACCTAACCCAAACCCTAACCCTAATCTTAACCCTAACCCTAACTCTAACCCTAACCCTTACCCTAACCTAACCCTAACCCTAACCCTAACCCTAACCCTAACACTTACCCTTACCCTAACCCTAATCCTAAACCTAAACCTATCCCTAACCCTATCCCTTACCCTAACCCTAAACCTAACCCTAAACCTAGCCCTAAACCTAACCCTAACCCTTACCCTAACCCTAACCCTAACCCTTACAATATCCCTAAACCTAACCCTACCCCTTAAACTTACACTTACTCTAACCCTAAATCTAACACTAACCCTAACATTAACCCTAAAACTTACCCTAAACCTAACCCTAACCCTAACCCTTACCCTTACCCTAACCCTAACCCTAAACCTAACCCTAACCCTTACGCTTACCCTAACCATAACCCTAACCCTAAAACTGACACTAACACTAATCCTTACCCTTACCCTCCCCTAACCATAACCCTATCCCTAACCCTTACTCTAACCCCTAAACCTAACCCTAACCCTTACCCTAACAATTACCCTTACCCTAAACATAATACTAATCCTAACACTTACCCAAAACCTAACCCTCACCCTAATCCTAACCCTAACCTTTACCCTTACCCTAACCCTAACCCTAACCTTAACCCCAACCGTAAACCTAACCCTAACCATAACCCTTACCCTTACCCTAACCCTAACCCTAAACTTATCCCCAACCCTAACCCTAAACCTAACCCTAAACCTAACCCTAACCCTAACCCTAGCCCTTACACTTACCCCAAACCTAATCCTAACCCTAAACCTTAACCTAACTCTAACCCTGACCCTAACCCTTACCCTAACCCTAACCCTAATCCTTACCCTTATCCTAACCCTAACCCTGACCCTAACACTTACCCTAACACTAACCCTAACCCTAACCCTAAACCTTACCCTAACCCTAATCTTAACCCCAACCCTAAACCTAACGCTAACCCGAACCCTAACCCTTACCCTAACCCTAACCCCGACCCTAAGCCTAACCATAACACTTACCCTTGCCATAACCCTAAACCTAACCATAACCCTTACCCTAACCCTAACCCTAACCATAACCTTTACCCTAACCTTAACCCTAACCCTAAACCCTAACCCTAACATTTACTCTAACTCTAACCCTAAACCTAACCCTAACCCTTACCCTTACGCTAACCCTAACCCTAACCTTAATGCTAACCCTAACCCTAACCCTAAGCCTGCCCTACCCCTAACAGTAAACCTACTCCTTACCCTAACCGTAACACTAATCCTAACTCTAACCCTTCGCCTTACCCTTTCCCTAACCCTAGCCCTAACCCTTACCCTAACCCCTAACCCTAACCCTAACCTTAACCCTAACCCTAACCCTAACCCTAACACTTACCCTTAAACTAAACCTAACCCTAACCCTAAAACTAACCATTAATCTAACCCTAAGCGTAACCCTAACGTTAACCCTTACCCAAATCCTAACCCTAACCCTAACCCTAAACTTAACCCTAACACTAACCCTAACCCTAATCCTTACCCTTACCTTAACCCTAACCCTAACCTTCATGCTAACACTAATCCTAACCCTAACCCTAACCCTAACCCTAACCCTAACCCTTTTCCTTACCCTAACCGTAACCCTAACCCTAACACTAACCCTTACCCTTACACTTTCCCAAACCGTAACCCTAAACCTAACCCTAACCCTTCCCTTACCCTAACCCTAACCCTAAACCTTACCCTAACCTTAACCCTAACACTAACCCTAACCCTAACATTTAACCTTACCCTAACCCTAACCCTAAACTTAATGCTAACACTAACCCTAACCCTAACCCTTACCCAAGCTCTAATCCTAACCCTAATCCTTACCCTAAACCTAACCCTAAACCTAACCTTTACCCTTACCCTAAACCTAACCCTAACCTAAATGCTAACCCTAAACCTAACCCTAACCCTAACCCTTACCCTAACACTAACCCTACCCTAATCCTTCCCCTAACCATAACCCTTGCCCTAACCCTAACTCTAACCCTAACCCTCACCCTAACCCCTAACCTTAACCTAACCCTAACCCTAAAACTTACCCTTTCCCTAACCCTAACACTAACCCTAACCCTTACCCCACCCTAACCCTAACCCTGAACCTTACCCTTACTTAACCCTAAACCTAACCTTAATGCTAACCCTAACACTAACCCTAACCCTAACCCTAACCCTAACCGTAATCCTTGCCCTAAACGTAACCCTAACCTAACCCTAACCCTAAACCTTACCCTTTCCCTAACCCTAACCCTAACGCTAACCCTAACCATAACCTTAACCCTAACCCTAACCCTAACCCTTACCCTAACCCTAACCCTAAACCTAAACCGAACCCCAATCCTAACCCTAATCCTAACCCTAACCCTAGCCTTAACCCTAACCCTAACACTAACCCTTACCCTACCCTAACCCTAACCATGAACCTTACCCTTACTTAACCCTAAACCTAACCTTAATGCTAACCCTAACACTAACCCTAACCCTAACCGTAATCCTTGCCCTAACGTAACCCTAACCTAACCCTAACCCTAAACCTTACCCTTTCCCTAACCCTAACCCTAACGCTAACCCAAACCCTAACCTTAACCATAATCCTAACCCTAACCCTTACACTTACCCTAACCCTAAACCTAAACCGAACCCCAATCCTAACCCTTATCCTAACCCTAACCCTAGCCTTAACCCTAACCCTAACACTAACCCTTACCCTTATCCTAACCGTCACCCTAACCCTAACCCTAACCCGAACTCTAACCCTAAACCTTACCCTTACCCTAACCCTAACCCTAACCTTAACCCCAACCGTAAACCTAACCCTAACCCTAACCCTTACCCTTACCCTAACCCTAACCCTAACCCTAACACTTACCCTTACCCTACCCTAAGCCTAAGCCAAACCCTAACCCTAACACTTACCCTAACACTAACCCTAACCCTAATCCTAAACCTTACTCTAACCCTAATCTTGACCCCAAACCTAAACCTAACCCTAATCCGAACCCTAACCCTAACACTGACCCTAAGCCTAACCCTAACATTTACACTTGCCATAACCCTAAACCTAACCATTACCCTTACCCTAACCCTATCCCTAACCCTAACCCTTACCCTAACCTTAACCCTAACCCTAACCCCTAACCCTAACACGTACTCTAAACCTAACCCTAACCCTAACCCTAACCCTTACCCTTACCCTAACCCTAACCCTAACCCTAACCCTAACCCTAACCCTTACCCAAATCCTAACCCAAACCCTAACCTTAACCCTATCCCTAACCCTAAACCTAAACCTAAAAGTAACACATACCCTAACCCTAACCCTAAACCTAAACCTAACCCTTACCCTTACCCTAACCCTAACCCTAACCTTAATGCTAACCCTATCCCAAACCCTAACCCTTACCGTTACCCTAACCCTAACACTTACCCTTACCCTAACCCTAAACCTAACCCTAACCCTTAATCTAACCCTAACCGTTACCCTAACGTTAACCCTTTCCCAAACCCTAACCCTAAACCTAACCCTAACCCTTACCCTTAACCTAACCCTAACCCTAACCCTAACACTTACCCGAAACCTAACCCTCACCCTAAAAATAACCCTAACCCTTACCCTTATCCTAACCCTAACCCTAACCTTAACCCCAACCCTAAACCTAAACCTAACCCTAACCCTTAAACTTAGCCTAAACATAACACTAACCCTAACCCGAACACTTACCCTTACCCTAACTTAAGCCTAACCCTAATCCTAACCCTAACACTTACGCTAACCCTAACTCTTACCCGTACCCTAACCTTAAACTTAACCCCAACCCTAAACCTAACCCTAACACGAACCCTAAACCTTACCCTAACTCTAACCCTAACCCTAAGCCTAACCCTAACACTTACCCTTGCCATAACCCTAACCCTAACCCTAACCCTAACCCTTACCCTAACCCTAACCCTAACCTTAACCCTTACAATAACCTTAACCCTAACTCTAACCCCTAAACCTAACCCTTACTCTAACCCTAACCCTAAACCTAACCCTAAACCTTACCCTTACCCTAACCCTAACCCTAACCTTAATGCTAACCCTAACCCTAACACTAACCCTTACCCTTACCCTAACACTAACCCTAACCCTAACACTTACCCTTACCCTAACTCTAACCCTAACCCTTACCCTAACCCTAACCCTTACCCAAATCATAACCCTAACCCTAACCTTAACCCTAACCCTAACCCTAACCATTACCCTTAACCAAACCCTAAACCTAACCTTAATTCTAACCCTAACCCTAACCCTTACTCTAACCCTAACACTAAACCTACAACTTACCCTAAAAACACTAACCCTAACCCTAAACTTTAAGCTTACCCTTTCCCTAACCCTAACACTAACCCTAACCCTAACCCTAAACCTAACCCTAACCCTTACGCTTACCCTAAAACTACCCCAACCTTAATGCTAAACCTAACCCTAACCCTAACCCTAACCCTTACCCTTACCCTAAACCTAACCCTATCCCTAACCCTAAAACTTACCCTTACACTAAACCTAACCCTAACCCTAACCCTAACACTTAATCTAACCCTAACCGTAACCCTAACGTTAACCCTTACCTAAATTCTAACCCTAACCCTAACCCTAACCCTAAACCAAACCCTAACCATTACCCTTACCCTAACCGTAACCCTAAACCTAACCCTAACCCTTACCCTAACCCTAACCCTAACCTTAACCCTAACCCTAACCTAACCCTAACCTTACCCTTACCCTAACCCTAAACCTAAACCTAACCTTAATGCAAACCCTAACCCTGACCAGAAACCTTACCCTAACCCTAATCCTTACCCTAACCATAACCCTGACCGTAACCCTAACCCTTACCCTAACCCTAACCCAAACCCTAACACTTACCCTTATCCTAAACCTAACCCTAACCTTAACCCTTAATCTCACCCTAACCGTTACCCTAACGTTAACCCTTACCCAAATCCTAACCCTAACCCGAACCCTAAACTTAATCCTAACCCTAACCCTAATCCTTACCCTTACCCTAACCCTAACCCTAACCCTAACCATTACCCTAACCCTAACCCTATTCCTTACCCTAACCGTAACCCTAACCCTAACCCTAACACTTACCCTTACCCTTTCCCAAACCCTAACCCTAAACCTAACCCTAACCCTTACCCTTACCCTAACCCTAACCCTAACCCTAACACTTACCTGAAACCTAACCCTCACCCTAATCCTAACCCTAACCCTTACCCTTACCGTAACCCTAACCATAACCTTAACCCCAACCCTAAACCAAACCCTAACCCTAACCCTTAACCTTAGCCTAAACATAACACTAACCCTAACCCGAACACTTACCCTTACCCTAACTTAACCCTAACCCTAACCCTAACCTTAACACTTACGCTAACCCTAACCCTTACCCTTACCCTAATATTAAACTTAACCCCAACCCTAAATCTAAACCTAACCCGAACCCTAACCCTTACCCTAACTCTAACCCTAACCCTAAGCCTAACCCTAAAACTTACCCTTGCCATAACCCTAATCCTAACCCTAACCCTAACCCTTACCCTAACCCTAACCCTAAACTTAACCCTTCCAATAACCTTAACCCTAACACTAACCCCTAACCCTAACCCTTACTCTAACCCCAACACTAAAAATAACCCTAAACCTTACCCTTACCCTAACCCTAAACCTAAACTTAATGCTAACCCTAACCCTAACACTAACCCTTACCCTTACCCTAACACTAACCCTAACCCTAACACTTACCCTTACCCTAACTCTAACCCTAACCCATACCCTTACCCTAACCCTAACCCTAACCTTAACCCCAACCCTAAACCTAACCCTAACCCTAACCGTTAACCTTAGCCTAAACATAACTCTAACCCTAACCCGAACACTTACTCTTACCCTAACTTAAGCCTAACCCTAACCCTAACCCTAACACTTACGCTAACCCTAACCCTTACCCTTACCCTAACCTTAAACTTAACCCCAACCCTAAACCTAAATGCTAACCCTAAACCTAACCCTAACCCTAACTCTTACCCTAATGCTAACCCTAATCCTAATCCTTACCCCAACCCTTACCCTTGCCCTAACCCTAACCCTAACCCTAACCCTAAACCTAACCCTAACCCTAACCCTAACCCTTACCCTTACCATAACCCTAACCATAACCTTAATGCTAACCCTAACAATAACACTAACCCTAAACCTTACCCTTACCCTAACCCTAACCCTAGCGTAACCCTAACCCTAACCCTACACCTAACCTTAACCCCAACCCTAAACCTAACCCTAACACTAGCCCTAACCCTTAACCTTACCCTAACCCAATCCCTAAACCTAACTCTAATATATACCGTTACCCTAACCCTAAGCCTAACCCTAACCCTAAACCTAACACTTACCCTAACCCTAACCCTAACCCTAACCCTAAACCTTACCCTTACCCTAACACTAACCTTAACCCCAACCCTAAACCTAACCCTAACCCTAACCCTAACCCTTACCCTTACCCTAAACCTAAACCTAAACCTAACCCTAACACATACCCTTACACTAAACCTAACCCTAACCCTAACCCTATCCCTAACCCTAACACTAACCCTAACACGTATCCCTAACCCTTACTCTAACCCTAACCCTAACACTAACACTAACACTTATCCTTATCCTAACCCTAACCCTAACTCTAACCCGAACCCTAACCCTAACCCTAACCCTTACCCTAATCCTAATCCTTTCTCTAACCCTAACACTAACCCTAACCCCAAGCTTAACCCTAACCCTAATCCTACCAGTTACCCTTATCCTTACCCTAACCGTAACCCTAATCCTAACCCTTCCCTAACCCTAACCCGAACCGGAACCCTAACCCTAACCCCTAAACCTAACCCCAACCCTAACCCTTACCCTAACCCTAACCCCTAACCCTTACCCTTACCATAAGCCTAATCCTAAACCTAACACTAACACTAAACCTAACCCAATCCCTAACCCTAACCCTAACCCATAAACCTAACCCTAACCCTAAACCTAACCCTTACCCTTACCCTAACCCTAAACCTAACCCTAAACCTAACCCTAACCTTAACCCTAACCAAACCCTAACCCTAACCCTAACCCTAACACATACCCTTACACTAAACCTAACCCTAACCCTAACCCTTACCCGAACCCTAACCCTAACCCTAACCCTCACCCTAACACTAACCCTAACACGTATCCCTAACCCTTACTCTAACCCTAACCCTAACCCTAACACTAACACTTATCCTAACCCTAACCCTAACTCTAACCCGAACCCTAACCCTAACCCTAACCCTTACCTTAATCCTAATCCTTTCTCTAACCCTAACACTAACCCTAACACTTAAATTACCCTAACCCTAACTCTAACACTAACCCTAACCCTTACACTAACTCTAACCCTAAACCTCACCATAACACTCACCCTAACCCTAACCCTAACCCTAACCCTAACCCTACCCTTACCCTAAACCTAACCCTTACCCTTACCCTAATCCTAACAATAAACGTAATGTTAAAACTAACCCTAACCCTAACACTTACCCTTACCCTAACCCTAACACTAACCATAACCCTAACACATACCCTTGCCCTAAACCTAACCCTAACGCTAACCCTTACCCTCACCCTCACCCTAACCCTAACAACTAACCCTAACCGTTATTTTAACCCTAACCCTAAATCTAACCCTAACCCTTAACTTTTCCCTAATCGTAACCCTAACCTTAATGCGAACCCTTACACTAACCCTAACACTAACCCTACTCGTTACCCTAACCATAACCCTAACCCTAACCCTAACCCTTACCCTTAACCTTTCCCTAACCCTAACCCTAACCCTAACCCTTACCCTTACCCTAACCCTAATCCTAACCTTAACCATAACCTTAACTTTAACCCTAACCCTAACCCTAACCCTTACCCATACCCTAACCCTAACCCTAACCCTAACCCTTACCCTTAGCCTAACTGTAATCCTAACCTTAATGCTAACCCTAACCCTAACAGTAACCCTTACCCTTTCCCTAACCCTAACACTAACCCTAACACTTAAATTACCCTAACCCTAACTCTAACCCTAACCCTAACCCTAACACTTACACTAACTCTAACCCTAAACCTAACCATAACACTCACCCTAAACCTAACCCTTACCCTTACCCTAATCCTAACAATAAACATAATGCTAACACTAACCCTAACCCTAACACTTACCCTTACCCTAACCCTAACACTAACCATAACCCTAACACTTACCCTTGCCCTAAACCTAACCCTAACGCTAACCCTTACCCTCACCCTCACCCTAACCCTAACAACTAACCCTAACCGTTATTTTAACCCTAACCCTAAATCTAAACCTAACCTTTAACTTGTCCCTAATCGTAACCCTAACCTTAATGCTAACCCTTACACTAACCCTAACACTAACCCTACTCGTTACCCTAACCATAACCCTAACCCTAACCCTTACCCTTACCCTTTCCCTAACCCTAACCCTAACCCTAACCCTTACCCTAACCCTAATCCTAACCCTAACCATAACCTTAACCTTAACCCTAACCCTAACCCTTACCCTAACCGTAATCCTAACCTTAATGCTAACCCTAACAGTAACCCTTACCCTAACCCTAACAATAATCCTCATCCTAACCCTAACCCTAACCCTAAACCTAACCCTCACCCTTACCCTAACCCTAACCCTAACCTTAATGCTAACCCTAACCCTAAACCCAATCCTTACCCTAACCCTTACCCTTACCCTAACCGTAACCCTAAACCTAACTATAACCCTAACCCTAACTCTAACCCTTACCCTTACCCTAACCCTAACCCTAAACCTAAACCTAACTCTAACCCTAATCCTAACTCTAACTCTAACCCTTACCCTCACCCTAACCCTAAAGCTAACCCTAACCCTAATCCTAACCCCTAACCCTAATCCTAATCTTACCCTAACCTTTACCCTAACCTAACCCTAACCCTAACCTTAGTGCTAACCGTAACCCTAACCCTAAACCTAACCCCAACTCTTAACCTTTCCCTAACCCTAACCCTAAACCTAACCCTAAACTTAAGCCTAACCCTAACACTAACCCTAACCCAAAACCTAAACCGTACACTAATCCTAACCCTAATCCTAACCTTAACCCTAATCTTAACCCTAATCGTAACCCTAACCCTAACCCTTACCCATATCCTAAACCTAACCCTAAACCTAACCCTAACCGTAACCCAAAACCTAACCCTTACCCTTACCCTACCCTTAACCCTAAACCTAACCCTAATCCTAACCCTAACCCTATCTCTAACCCCTAACCCTAACCCTAATATTTACCCTTACCCTAACCCTAACCATAACACTAACCTTTACATTAATGCTAACCCTAACCCTAAACCTAACCCTAACCCTAACCCTAACTCTAAACCTTACCCAAATCCTAACCCTAACCCTCAACTTAACCCTAGATCTAACCCTAACACTAACCCTAACACTAACCCTAACCCTAACCCTAACCCTTACCCTAACCCTAACCCTATCCCTTATCCTTACCCTTTCCCAAACGCTAACCCTAACCCTTACCCTAACACTAACCCTTACCCTAACCCTAAAAATAACCCTAACCCTAACCCTAACCCTAACCCTAACCCTTACCCTAACCCTAACCCTAACCCTACCCCTTACCCTAACCCTAAACCTAACCCAACCCCTAACACTTACCCTTACTCTAACCTTAACCCTAACACTGACCCTAATATTAACCCTAAACCTTACCCTAAACCTAATCCTAACCCTATCTCTTACCCTTACCCTAACCCTAAACCTAACCCTAACCCTAACCCTTACCCTTACAATAACACTAAACCTAACCCTAACCCTAACCCTAACCCTAACCCTTACAGTTACCCTAACCCTAAACCTAATCCTAACCCTAACCCTTACCCTAACCCTAACCCTAACCTTAACCCTAACCCTAACACTAACCCTCATCCTTACCCTTACCCTAACCCTAACCCTAAACTTAATGCTAACCCTAACCCTAACCCTACCCCTTAGCCTAACCCTAACCCTAATCCTTACCCTAACCGTAACCCTGACCCTAACTCTAATCATTACCCTTACCCTTTTCCTAACCCTAACCCTAACCCTAACCCTTACCCTAACCCTAACCCTAACCCTTACCCTTAACCTAACCCTAACACTAAATTTAACCCTAAACCTAACCCTAACTATTACCCTTAACCTAACCCTAACCATAAGCCTAACCCTAACGCTAACCCTTACCCTAACCCTAACCCTAACCCCTAATACTAACCCTTACTCTAACCCTAACCATAAACCTAACCCTAACCCTTAACCTTACCCTAACCCTAACCTTAATGCTAACCCTAACCATAACACTAACCCTTACCCTTACCCTAACCCTAACCCTAACCCTTACACTTACCCTAACGCTAACCTAACCCTAACCCTAACCCTTACCCTAACCCTAACCCCTACCCTAACCCTTACCCAAATCCTAACCTTAACCATAACCCTAACCCTAACCTTAACCCTTACTCTTACCCTCACCCTAACCCTAACCTTAATGCTAATTCTAAACCTAACCCTATCCCTTACCCTAACCCTAACACTAACCCTAATCCTTACCCTAACCGTAACCCTAAACCAAACCCTAGCCCTTACCCTTTCCCTAACCCTAACTCTAACCCTAACCCTTACCCTTACCCTAACCCTAGCCCTAACCCTAACCCTAACCTTAACCCTAAACCTAAGCCTAACCCTAAGCCTTACCCATACCCTAACCCTAAACCTTACCCTTACCCTAACCCTAAACTTAACCTTAATTGTAACCTTAACCCTAACCCTAACCCTTAACCTTACTCTAACCCTAACCCTTACCCTAACACTTACCCTTACCCTTACCCTTACCCTAACCCTAACCCTAACCCTTACACTAACCCTAAACCTAACCCTAACCCGAACCCTTACCCAAATCCTAACCCTAACACTAAACCTAAACTTAACCCTAACCCTAACCCTAACCCTAACCCTTACCTTAACCCTAACCCTAACCTTAATGCTAAACCTAACCCTAAACCTAACCCTTACCCTAACCCTAACCCTAATCCTTAAGTTAATCGTAACCCTAACCCTAACCCTAACCATTACCCTTACCCTTTCCCTAAACCTTACCCTAACCCTATCCCTTACCCTAACCCTAAACCTAACCCTAAACTTAAGCCTAACCCTAACACTAAACCTAACCCAAAACCTAAACCGTACACTAATCCTAACCCTAATCCTAACCTTAACCCTAAACTTAACCCTAATCGTAACCCTAACCCTAACCCTTACCCATATCCTAAACCTAACCCTAAACCTAACCCTAACCGTAACCCAAAACCTAACCCTTATCCTTACCCTAACCTTAACCCTAAACCTAACCCTAATCCTAACGCTAACCCTATCTCTAACCCCTAACCCTAACCCTAATATTTACCCTTACCCTAACCCTAACCCTAACACGAACCTTTACATTAATGCTAACCCTAACCCTAACCCTAAACCTAAACCTAACCTTAACCCTAACCCTAACTCTAAAATTTACCCAAATCCTAACCCTAACCCTCAACTTAACCCTAGCTCTAACCCTAACACTAACCCTAACACTAACCCTTGCCTAACCCTAACCCTAACCTTAATGCTAACCCTAACCCTAACCCTAACCCTTACCCTAACCCTAACCCTATCCCTTACCCTTACCCTTTCCCAAACGCTAACCCTAACAATACCCTAACGCTAACCCTTACCCTAACCCTAAAAATAACCCTAACCCTAACCCTAACCCTAACCCTAACCCTAACCCTTAACCTATCCCTAAACCTAACCCTAATCCTTACCCTAACCCTAATCATAACGCTAACCCTTACCCTTTCCCTAACCCTAACCCTAACCCTAAACCTAACCCTAACCTTAACCCTAACCAAACCCTAACCCTCACCCTTACACTTACCCTAACCCTAACCCAAAATCTAAAATGATACCTAATCCTAAGCCTAATCCTAACCCTAACCCTAACCTTAACCATAACCGAAACCCTATCCCTAAACCTTACCCATACCCTAACCCTAACCCTTAACTTAACCCTAACCGTAACCCTAAACCTAACCCTAACCCTAACCCTAACCCTTAACCCTATCCCTAATATTTACTCTTACCCTAACCCTAACCCTACACCAACCCCTAACCCTAACCGTAACACTTAACCTAACCCAAAACCTAACCCTAACAATAACCCTTACCCTAACCCTTATCCTAACACTAACCCTAAAATTAACCCAAAACTAAACCAACCCCTAACCCTACCCCTACCCCTAACCCTTACCCTGACCCTAACCCTAACCCTAACCCTAACCCTAACACATACCCTTACACTAAACCTAACCCTAACCCTAACCCTTATCCGAACCCTAACCCTAACCCTAACCCTCACCCTAACACTAACCGTAACACGTATCCCTAACCCTTACTCTAACCCTAACCCTAACCCTAACACTAACACTTATCCTAACCCTAACCCTAACTCTAACCCGAACCCTAACCCTAACCCTAACCCTTACCTTAATCCTAATCCTTTCTCTAACCCTAACACTAACCCTAACCCCAAGCTTAACCCTAACCCTAACCCTAACAGTTACCCTTATCCTTACCCTAACCGAAACCCTAATCCTAACCCTTCCCTAACCCTAACCCGAACCGTAACCCTAACCCTAACCCCTAAACCTAACCCCAACCCTAACCCTTACCCTAACCCTTACCCTAACCCTAACCCCTAACCCTTACCCTTACCATAAGCCTATTCCTAAACCTAACACTAACCCTAAACCTAACCCTAACCCTAACCCTAACCCTAACCTTAATGCTAACCTTAACCCTAACCCTAACTCTTATCCTAACCCTAACCCTAACCCTAACGTTAATGCTAACACTAACCCTAAACCTAAGCCTTACCCTAATTCTAACCCTAACCTAATCCATATCCTAACCCGAACCCTAACCCTAACCCGTACCCTAACCCTTACAATTTCCTTAACCCTAACCCTAACCCAAACCATAACCCCAACCTTAACCCTAAACCTAACCATAACCCTTACCCTTACCCTAACCCTAACCCTAAACCTAACCATAACCATAACCCTAACCCTAACCCTCACCCTTACCCTTAACCTAACCCTAACCCTAAACCTAATCCTAACCCTAACCCTAACCGCTAACACTAACCCTAACAGTAACCCTAACCCTAACCCTTACCCTTTCCCTAACCCAAACCTAACCCTAACCCCTACCCTTATCCTAACACTAACCCTAACCCTAAACTTAACCCTATCCCTAACCCTAACCCTACCCCTTACCCTTACCCTTACCCTAACCCTAACCCTAAACCTAAACCTAACTCTAAACCTAGTCCTTACCCTTACCCAAAACCTAACCCTAACCCTAACCCTAACCCTTGCCTTTACCCTAACCCTAACAAGAACCCTAAGCCTCACCCTAACACTAACCCTAACCCTAATCCTTACCCTAACCCTAACCCTAAATCTAAACCCTAACCCTAACCCTAACCCTAACCCCTCACCATAACCCTAATCCTAACCATAACCCTTACCCTCACCCTAACCCTAACCCTAAACCTAACCCTTGCCTTTACCCTAACCCTAACAATAACCCTAAGCCTCATCCTAACCCTAACCCTAACCCTAACCCGTACCCTAACCCGAACAATAAACTTTACCCTAAACCTAAACCTAACCCTTACCCACACCCTAACCTTAACCCTAAACCCAAACCTAACCCTAACCCTAACCCTAACCTAACCCTAACCCTTACCCTAACCCTAACCCTAACCCTTACCCTTAACCTAACCCTAACAGTAACCTTAATGCTAACCCTAACCCTAACCCTAACCCTTACCCTAACCCTAACCCTAACACTAACCCATACCCTAACCCTAACCCTAACCCCTAACCCTAACCCTAATGCTCACCCTAACACTAACCCTATCCCTTACCCTTACCCTAACACTAACCCTAACCTTAAGCCCAACCCTAAACCTATCCATAACCCTTACCCTTACCCTCCCACAACACTAACCCTAACCCTAAGCCTAACCCTAACCTTAACCCTGGCCCTTACCCTTACCCTAACCCTAACCCTAACCCTACTCTAAAACTAACCCTAACCCTAACCCTAACTCTTAACCTTACCCTAACCCTAACCCTAACCCCATACCTAACCCTAAACGTAACCCTGATCCTTACCCTCACCCTAACCCCATACCTAACCCTAACCCTAACCCTAATCCTTACCCTTACTGTAACCCTAACCCTAACGCTAAAACTTAACCTTACCCTAAACCTAACCGTAACCATAACCCTAACCCCAAAACTAACCCTAACCCTAAACCTAACCCTACCCATTATCCTAAACCTAACCCTAACCCTAATCCTTACCCTAACCCTTACCCTAACCCTAACCCTTACACTAACTCTTATACATTCCCTTACCCTAATCCTAACCCCAAACTTAACCCTAAACGTAACCATAACCCTTACCCTTACCCTAACTCTAACCCTAAACCTAACAATAACCCCAACCCTAACGCTAACACTCACTCTTACCCTTAAAATAACCCTAACCCTAAACTTAACCCTAACCCTAACCCTACCCCTAACACTAACCCTAACTGTAACCCTAACCCTTACCCTTACCCTTTCCCGAACCCAAACCTAACCCTAAACTTTATCCTTATCCTAACCCTAACACTAACCCTAACCCTAAACTTAACCCTATCCCTAACCCTAACCCTACCCCTAACCCTTACCCTTAACCTAACCCTAACCCTAAACCTAAACCTAACTCTAAACCTAATCCTTACTCTTACCCAAACCCTAACCCTAAACCTAACCCTAACCCTTGCCCTTACCCTAACCCTAACTCTAACCCTAACTCTAACCATAACACTAATCCTTACCCTAACCCTAACCCTAACCCCTAACCCTAACCCTAAGCCTAACCTCTCACCATAACCCTAATCCTAACCATAACCCTTACCCTTACCCTAACCCTAACCCTAACCCTACCTGAATGCTAACCTTAAATCTAACTCTAAACCTAACCCTAACCCCTAACTCTAACCCTAACCCTTACCCTTACCCTAACCCGAAAACTAACCTTAACCCTAACCCTAACCCTTACCCACACCCTAACCCTAACCATAAACCTAACCCTAACCCTAACCCTAACCCTTACCCTCACCCTAACCCTAACCCTAACACTTACCCTATCCCTAACCCTAACCTTAATCCTTACCCTAAGCCTTACCCTTTCCCTAACCCTAATCCTAAACATAACTTTTACACTTACCCTAACCCTAACCCTAACCGTCACCCTTACCCTTACCCTAACCCTAAACCTAACCCTAACTCCAACCCTAAACCCTAACCCTAACACTAACCCTAACACTAACAATTACCCTAACCCTAACCCTAATCCTAACCCTAACCCTAACCCTTACCCTTACCCTAACCCTAACCCTAACCCTAAACCTAATCCTAACCCTAACCCTAACCCTTACACTAACCCTAATCATAACCCTAACCCCTAACCCTAACCCTAACCCTAATGCTCACCCTAACCCTAACCCTAACCCTAACCCTTAACCTAACCCTAACCCTAACTTTTACCCTTAGCCTAACACTAACCCTAACCTTAAGCCCAACCCTAAACCTATCCATAACCCTTACCCTTACCCTCCCATAACCCTAACCCTAACCCTAACCCTAACCCTAACCTTAACCCTGCCCCTTACCCTTACCCTAACCCTAACCCTAACCCTTAATCTTACCCTAACCCTAACCCTAACCCCATACCTAACCCTAAACGTAACCCTGATCCTTACCCTCACCCTAACCCCATACCTAACCCTAACCCTAACCCTAATCCTTACCCGTACAGTAACCCTAACCCTAACGCTAAAACTTGACCTTACCCTAAACATAACCGTAACCATAACCCTAACCCCAAACCTAACCCTACCCATTATCCTAAACCTAACCCTAACCCTAATACTTACCCTAAACCTAACCCTAAACCTAACCCTTACACTAACTCTTATACATTCCCTTACCCTAACCCTAACCCCAACCTTAACGCTAAACCTAACCATAACACTTACCCTTACCCTAACGCTAACCGTAAACCTAACCCTAACCCCAACCCTAACCCTAACACTCACTCTTACCCTTAAACTAACCCTAACCCTAAACTTAACCCTAACCCTAACCCTAACCCCTAACACTAACCCTAACTGTAACCCTAACCCTTACCCTTACTCTTTCCCGAACCCAAACCTAACCCTAAACCTTACCCATATCCTAACCCTAAACCTAACCCTAACCCTAAACTTAACCCTATCCCTAACCCTAACCCTACCCCTAACCCTTACCCTTAACCTAACCCTAACCCTAAACCTAAACCTAACTCTAAACCTAATCCTTACCCTTACCCAAACCCTAACCCTAACCCTAACCCTAACCCTTGCCCTTACCCTAACCCTAACTCTAACCCTAACCCTAACCCTAACCCTAATCCTTACCCTAACCCTAACCCTAACCCCTAACCCTAACCCTAACCCTAACCTCTCACCATAACCCTAATCCTAACCATAACCCTTAACCTTACCCTAACCATAACCCTACCTTAATGCTAACCTTAAATCTAACTCTAACCCTAACCCTAACCCCTAACTCTAACCCTAACCCTTACCCTTACCCTAACCCGAAACCTAACCTTAACCCTAACCCTAACCCTAACCCTTACCCACACCCTAACCCTAACCATAAACCTAACCCTAACCCTAACCCTAACCCTTACCCTCACCCTAACCCTAACCCTAACACTTACCCTAACCCTAACCCTAACCCTAACCCTAATCCTTACCCTAAGCCTTACCCTTTCCCTAACCCTAATCCTAAACATAACTTTTACACTTACCCTAACCCTAACCCTAACCCTCACCCTTACCCTTACCCTAACCCTAAACCTAACCCTAACTCCAACCCTAACCCCTAACCCTAACACTAACCCTAACCCTAACAATTACCCTAACCATAACCCTAATCCTAACCCTAACCCTAACCCTTACCCTTACCCTAACGCTAACCCTTACCCTAACCCTAACCCTAACCCTAACCCCTAATACTAACCCTTACTCTAACCCTAACCCTAAACCTAACCCTAACCCTTAACCTTACCCTAACCCTAACCTTAATGCTAACCCTAACCATAACACTAACCCTTACCCTTACCCTAAACCTAACCCTAACCCTTACACTTACCCTAACGCTAACCTAACCCTAACCCTAACCCTTACCCTAACCCTAACCCCTACCCTAACCCTTACCCAAATCCTAACCTTAACCATAACCCTAACCCTAACCTTAACCCTTACTCTTACCCTCACCCTAACCCTAACCTTAATGCTAATTCTAAACCTAACCCTATCCCTTACCCTAACCCTAACACTAACCCTAATCCTTACCCTAACCGTAACCCTAAACCAAAACCTAGCCCTTACCCTTTCCCTAACCCTAACTCTAACCCTAACCCTTACCCTTACCCTAACCCTAGCCCTAACCCTAACCCTAACCTTAACCCTAAACCTAAGCCTAACCCTAAGCCTTACCCATACCCTAACCCTAAACCTTACCCTTACCCTAACCCTAAACTTAACCTTAATTGTAACCTTAACCCTAACCCTAACCCTTAACCTTACTCTAACCCTAACCCTTACCCTAACACTTACCCTTACTCTTACCCTAACCCTAACCCTAACCCTTACACTAACCCTAAACCTAACCCTAACACGAACCCTTACCCAAATCCTAACCATAACACTAAACCTAAACTTAACCCTCACCCTAACCCTAACCCTAACCCTTACCATAACCCTAACCCTAACCTTAATGCTAAACCTAACCCTAAACCTAACCCTTACCCTAACCCTAACCCTAATCCTTAAGTTAATCGTAACCCTAACCCTAACCCTAACCATTACCCTTACCCTTTCCCTAAACCTTACCCTAACCCTATCCCTTACCCTTACCCTAAACCTAACCCTAAACCTAACCCTAACCCTTACCCTTACCCTAACCCTAACCTTAATCCTAACCCTAACCCTAACCCTAAACCTACCCCTTACCCTTACCGTAACCTGAACCCTAAACCTAACCCTAACCCTAACCCCTAACCCTAACCCTAACATATACCGTTGCCCTAACCCTAATCCTACCCCCACCCTTAAAACTAACCCTAACACTTACACAAACCCTAACCTTAACCCTAACCCTAACCCTTATCCTTACCCTTAGCCTAACCCTAACCCTTACCCTTAGCCTAACCCTAACCCTTACCTTAACCCCAACCATAAACCTACCCCTAAACCTAACCCTAACCCTAACCCTTACACTTACCCTAACCCTAACCCTAAACCTAACCCTAACCGTAACCCTAAACCTACCCCTTACCCTTACCCTAACCTTAACCCTAAACCTAACCGTAACCCTAACCCCTAACCCTAAACATAACATTTACCCTTACCCTAACCCTAACCCTAAACCTTACCCTTAGCCTAACCCTAACCATAACCTTAACCCCAACCATAAACCTACACCTAAAACTAACCCTAACCCTAACCCTTACCCTTACCCTTACCCTAACCCTAACCCTAACCGTAACCCTAACACTTACCCTTACCCTAACCCTAACACTAACCCTAACCCTTACCCTAATCCTAACACTAACCCTAATCCTTACCCTAACTCTAACCCTAACCCTAACCCTTACCCTTTACCTAACCCTAAACCTAACACTAAACCTAACCCTAAACTTAACCCTAACCCTAAACCTAACCCTTACCCTAACCCTTACCATTGCCCTAACCCTAACCCTAACCCTAACCCTAAAACTAACAGTAACCCTAACCCTAACCCTAACCCTAACCCCTAACCTTAACACTAACCCTAACCCTTACCCTTACCCTAATCCTAACCCTAACCTAAATGCTAACACTAACCCTAACCCTTACCGTAACTCTAGCCCTAACTCTAATACTTACCCTAACCCTAACCCTAACCCTTACCCTTACCCTAACCCTAACCCTAAGCCTAACCTTATGCTAACCATAACACTAACCCTAACCCTAACCCTTACCCTAACCCTAACCCTAATCCTTACGCTAACCCTAAACCTAACCCTAAACCTTACCCTTTCCCTCACCCTAACCCTAACGATAACCCTAACCCTAACAATAACCCTAACCCTAAACCTAACCCTAACCCTTCCTCCTGCCCTAACCCTAACCCTAAACCTAAACCGAACCCTATTCCTAACCCTAACTGTACCCTTAACCCTAACCCTAACCCTAACCCTAACTCTAATGCTAACCCTTAACCTAACCCTACCTCAATCTCAACCCTAACCCTAACCCTTACCCTTACCCTTACCCTAACCCTAACCCTAACCTAAATGCTAACACTAATCCTAACACTTACCCTAATCCTAACCCTAACCCTTACACTTACCGTAACCCTAAGCCAAAACTTAATGCTAAACCTAACCCTAACCCTAACCCTTACACTTACCCTAACCCTAACCCTAACCCTAACCCTAACACTTACCCTTTCCCTAACCCTAACCCTAACCCTAACCCTAACACTTACACTAACACTTACACTTACCCTATCCCTAATCCTAACCTTAATGCTAACCCTAACCCTAACCCTAACCCTTACCCGTACCCTAACCCTAACAATAACCCTTACCCTAACCCTAACCCTAACCTTAACCCTAACCCTAACAATAACCGTAACCCTAACCGTTACCCTTACCCTAACCCTAACCCTAACCTTAATACTAACCCTAACCCTAACCCTTACCCTTACACTAACCCTAACACTAACCCTACTCCTTACACTAACCTTAAACCTAACCCTAAACCTTACCCTTACCCTTTCCCTATCCCTAACCCTAACCTAACCCTTACCCTTAACCTAACCCTAACGCTAACCATAACCTAACCCTTAGCCTTAGCCTAACCCTAACCCTAAACCTAACCCTTAACCCTAACCCTAACCCTTACCTTTACCCTAACCCTAACCCTAACCTTAATGCTAACCCTAACCCTAACTCTAACCCTTACCCTTACCCTAACCCTAACCCTAACCTTAATGCTAACCCTAACCCTAACCCTAAAACTAACACTTACCTAAACCTAACCCTTACCCTAATCCTAACCCTAACCCTAACCCTCAACCTAACCCTAAGCCTAACCTTAATGCTAACCCTAACTCTAACCCTAACCCTTACACTTGCCCTAAGCCTAACCTAAACCAAACACTTACCTTTACCCTAACACTAACCCTAACTTTAACCCTAACCCTTACACTAACACTTACCCTTACCCTAACCCTAAGCCTAAACTTAGTGCTAACCCTAACCCTAAACCTAACACTTACCCTTACACTAACCCTAAAAATAACCCTTACCCTAACCCTAACCCTAAACCTAACCCTAACCCTAACCCTTACCCAAATCCTTACCCTAACCCGAACCCTAAACTTAACCCTAACCCTAACCCTAACCGCAACCCTAACCCTTACCCTTACCCTAACCCTAACCCTAACCTTAATGCTAACCGTAACCCTAACCGTAACCCTTACAATAACCCTAACACTAACCCTACTCCTTACTCTAACCTTAACCCAAACCCTAACCCTTACCTTTACCCTTTCCCTATCCCTAACCCTAACCCTAACACTTACCCTTACCCTAAACCTAACCCTAACCCTAACCATAACCCTTAGCCTTAGCCTAACCCTAACCCTAAACCTAACCCTAACCCTTACCCTTACCCTAATACTAACCCTAAACCTAAACCTAACCCTTAACCTAAACCTAACACTAACCCTAACCCTAAAACTTACCTTTACCCTAACCCTAACCCTAACCTTAATGCTAACCCTAACCCTAACCCTAACCCTTACCCTAACCCTAACAATAAACTTAATGCTAAACCTAACCCTAACCCTAACCCTTACCCTTACCCTAACCCTAACCATAAACCTAACCCTAAACTTAACCCTAACCCTAACACTAACCCTAACCCAAAACCTAAACCAAACCCTAAACCTAACCCTAATCCTAACCCTAACCCTCACCTTAACCCTAACCGTAACCCTAACCCTAACCCTTACCCATACCCTAACCCTAACCCTAAACTTAACCCTAACCGTAAACCTAAACCTACCCCTTACCCTTATCCTAACCTTAACCCTAAACCTAACCTTAACCCTAACCCCTAACCCTAACCCTAACATTTACCCTTACCCTAACCGTAACCCTAACCCTTACCCTTAGCCTAACACT